>LGRX02035550.1:0-79339 GCA_001247695.2 Cymbomonas tetramitiformis | reverse complement strand
TATCATGGAGAATTGAATACGGCAAAACGATCGCAAGTGTACGATGCTTGGATGCGAGGAGAAACTAGAATAGTGGTAGCAACCACTGCATTTGGGATGGGGGTGGACAAGGGCGATGTTCGCTGGATCGTGCATCACAGCATACCACTACAGTATCTATGGAAGCGTATGTCCAAGAGGTTGGTAGGGCCGGCAGAGATGGGGCAATTGTCAAGTGCCTGATGTTGTTCTCAGCAAAAACTGTTCAAGTGATTAGGGAAAACTTTCAAAAGGATTTGGTCACGAAGGAGGCACGGAGGCGCAAATTGGTCGAAATAGAACAATTTTCTCAAAATGTGAAGGAAATATGCAGACATCGCTTACTTATGGAGCATTTCGCGGAGGAAGGTGACACAAAGTTGTGTAACAGTATGTGCGATGCTTGCTGCGAATCAAGATCCTCAATCCCCCCAAAATTAACAAGGCCACGGCGAACGAGCGCGGGAATCGCTGGGAAGAGAGCTGCTTCCTCACCTCCACTGGCAAATGCTCGTCGAAGGCGGAAATCCGCCCCTGCATAAGATAACGAAACATCGGCTCCTTGTGTCATTGTGTTATGCCCAGATAAAGACTCCAATATGATGGTAAATTAAAATTTGATATGATTATAGTCATCGACTTCTCAGAGCGTAACACCTCATACGAATAATCAATAATGTGGAATTATATTTATCAACGTTATTCAAAGGTGTTTCAATAGGATAATGTGATAAACCATATTGTACAGTAAGTTCTTACCGTTAAGAGAACTCTACGTTAAGAAACCAGCCAGCCTTTTCACATCATCACAATATTTAACACATAACACTTCATATATAAGCTTGTTATGAAAACAAGGGAAAAGCTGGCTGACGCTGAAATAATTCCTGTTTTCTTAACGGTCGGCACTTACTGTACTGTAGTGGCCAAACATCGAAAGGTAGCATACTGATAGAATACTCGAAATCATGCGGAAAGAGCATTAATCATGGGAACACTGACTTTCACCCCCCATAAGGGGGGAGGTCTGTGGTGCCCTGTGTCACCCCTCGCCTGCTCGGATGTCACTTGCAGTGCCTGCTGTTTGCTCCGCTCGTGTGTCACGGTGTGTCCGCCAGCTTAAACCCGATTATCTCCCAGTTTAATCTGACTTTAGACAACCCGAGAACCCTATCTCACTGTGCTTTGACATTCACTTGACAGTATATATATTGCAATATATCTACTTTCCTATAAGGTTATAGCCCACCCACGTTCAGTGGTGGTGTTTTCTTCAGTCTTCCGTCCGCTTCGCGCCCTGCGACTCTGTACTCACCGACACTTCCGACACTTACGCCGACATTTACTAACCGACACTTCCGACAACGACCGGCTTGTTTTCACATCGGTCACTTCCGACATTTTTTTACCGACAACCCGACATTTTCCGACACTTAACGCACTTTCCGTGCGTCAAATTTCAACTGGACCGACACTACTTTATTCCCGACATGGCTACCGCCCGACGTGAAGGAGTTGGCTCTGCTTTGCGCGCAGCACGTGCGCGTACAGGTGCTTCTCCATCGCCTTCCCATACATCGCACAGTACCCCATCTACTGGCCACCGACCCCGCCGTATCGTGGGGACTTCCTCCCTACGTGCGAGGAAGACAGATCCGCTGTCCGGCTAAGCTCGCTGAGCATCAAACTGATCATCACATAAACAGTGTCTGGCCGAGGCTTTATGCTCTCGGAAACCCAGACAGTGAAACAATGACTGTACTGCTGTACTGTACTACTGTACAGTACAGTGCTAGGATGTCACGGACACGATACGGAAGCAGGGTCAGACTAGGGGCTAGTCAGAGCCCATAATAACTAAGCCTAAACCCGAAGTCCAGCACACCACCCGTGGGTGTGACTACCCAGCAAAGCAGGTACAGGATATACAGCCACGAAATAATAAACAAACACCTAACATTCACTTCGGTGGAAACCGATCACTTCTAGCTGGGTGCCGGGGTCTTGACCCGGTCATCCCACTACTGGGCTAAAGCTAATCAAGCTGCCAGGACAATCGAAGTAAACTCAGCCACTCTGAGGCTGGTCAGCAGAGCTGAGTTCAGCGGTCGGGATGCAAGCACAGAAGAATCCCGAAGTGAATTGTAAGCTGTCTGTCGCAATTTGAGCACCACCAGGCCCAAGTGGGCAAGGTGGATCCACAGCAGAATGTAAAGTAACTGAAGAACCGAGACAAGCAGAATCACACGGCGGTTTGAGCATTGAAGTGGAACACAGAAGAACTCCATCATCTGGCGGCCAATCACGGATGCCTGCAGCACCAAGCGGTGGATCCGAAGCAAAGAGATCTCCAGTAGACCGACGGGCGGTGGCTCCGGGCTCAACCAGGCCCCTGTCACCACCGCCCACGGCAACCAGAGATGCCGTAGCGCTGGCCAGTAGAGAGCAACAAAGCACCGAAGACATTAATGCACACCGGAGAAAGCTCGGCGGAGTCCGGGGACGGCACATCGGAGTCAGACTGCCACCGGCCGCTGGCGATGCTCCCCCGTCAGAGTCATGCTCAAGAGTGCCGAAGGAGCCAAAAGCCACTCGCTGCCCGCCGTCAGAGTCATTGTCAGAGCCTTGGTCATTGTCAGAGACCTCAGAGCCAATGTCAGAAGCCTCAATCCTCATGCCAGCAAACAGCGGAGCCGGTGCAGAGTCGCCAAGCTGGAGTGACGGGACAGAGCCAGGCAAGCCGAGAGAGCCAGGGACAACCACCGGCGGGTCATGAGCCGCAGGCACACCACCAGCCACGAGTGCAGAGGGATGCCGAACCGCAGGCGGTGGCGGAATCGAGCCCCGTGCACCCGAGTGGAATGTGGCCAGACCAAACTGAGCCATGCCGTCATCGTCAGCCGCCGCATCCTGAGCGGAAGCCGCCGCATCCTGAAAGTGCCGCAGAGATGTGGGCTCAGCCGTCACAAAAGAACATGCTGACAGCTCGCACACCTCTGGGCGACCCTCCATCGTGCAGAGCGACTCGAAGGCATGCTCATCCCCAGCGTCATAGAAACGCTGGAAACGAACAGCCAAGCAGTCAGTCTCATAGTCCTCAACTGCACCACAGTAGTGGGCAGACTGAGGACCGCCGTTGGGGCATTCAGCATGCCAGTGCTTCAAACCACTTTGTGCACACTCCGCATTTCTGCAGTGAGGCACGAAGGCACCGCTCTTCTTGTCAAACGAGACAGGAGGAGCGGTGCCAAGCGGCTTAACACCAGCACGATGATGCTTAGCAGCAGAGCGGGTAAGGTGCTTGCCCGCAGGCGGCGCCCCTTCCCGCTTCTGCCGCTTCAGGTCACGAATGTCCTGCTGCATGCGCTCCAGCTGCTTCTGCAGACTGGACAACGCCGCAGCCAGGTCAGACGCGCCATCGCCGAATGACAGAGCCGAAATAGGGGTGCCAGAGACTTTCAGGCCGTGGCGGAACTGCTCCCGCACACGAGCCTGAATAGTCAGAAGAGACACGCCCTGCCGCTGGTCAGCTCGAGCCAAGGAATTAGCCAAGTCACGGTACAGAGCCGCATTGCCGAGAGCCTTGAGAAACTGCCGCTTCACCGCGTCCTCTGGCAAGTTGTGGGAACGCTGAACGTCCCGCAACAGGCCATTGAACTCACGGATGTCACGGTCAGGATCTTCGCTGCTGGGGATGCGAACCGCCAGCAGCGACTCAAAAGATTCAAAGGGTTCTGAGCGTTCCTGGAGCATGCGCACCACCTCAAGGGCAGCGCGCTTGCCATCACCAGGAACGTCAGACCCAGAGGCCTCAAGCCAGTCACGAGCAGGTGAGCCAGGGCGAGCCAGAAACGTCAGAGCCGAAAGCAGCAACTCGTTGCCCTCATGCCTAGCCGCAACAGTCATGTCAGCCAGGTCAAAGAGGGGAGCAAGTGCCTGCGACTGGAGAAGGAACTGTGCCCGAAGCTCATGCATGATCTGCGAAAAAATGTCGACTGCGTCGGACTCTGTACCAGCGAAGCGGTCCGATTTGTCTCCGAGAATTTTCGTGGCAACGATTTTTGCGACCTTTCTGTCAAAATTGTCGCGAGCAAGCTGCTGACATTTGTCGAGAACTTCCCTCGCAGCTGCGGTGGATGGAGCTGGCAGCTGCGGGGTGTGTGGTGTCGCAGTGTGCTGCGCACCCACATCATCAAAAATCGTCTCTAATCTACGGACGCGAGACCGCGTCATCCTATTCGCTGTGGTAACCATGATAGAGAGACAGGGGAAAGGTCGAGCTAAGCAGGGTGGTGATGTAAGAATTGTCACGGCGGCCAGATACTCTGTAGAAGTCTCAGCTGAACAGATTGAAAATCACCGGTCGTGAGCGGAAGGATGAGAGTGGCCAAAATCCACAACGTGTGGAGCGTCCTCGCCAGGGCCAGTGGCACACGATGCGGATCAACTCTCGCTGCGACGATGCTGCTGCAAAATAAAAAACAATCCGTCACAAACCGATCTCCTGCGCAGCGAAGGCGAGCACAACGCGTGCCGCCATCACTGCCATGTCAAAAGGCCATACCGCGAGAATGATACACCACCGCCCATGTGGGCGCTCAACCCCTCCTACGTCCTACTTAGCCGAACATGGCAACAGCAAGGCGTTGTGCCATCATCAGAATCACCGGAAAGCCGGTGCGGGCCATAACCTGCGAGGAAGACAGATCCGCTGTCCGGCTAAGCTCGCTGAGCATCAAACTGATCATCACATAAACAGTGTCTGGCCGAGGCTTTATGCTCTCGGAAACCCAGACAGTGAAACAATGACTGTACTGCTGTACTGTACTACTGTACAGTACAGTGCTAGGATGTCACGGACACGATACGGAAGCAGGGTCAGGCTAGGGGCTAGTCAGAGCCCATAATAACTAAGCCTAAACCCGAAGTCCAGCACTACGTTCGAAACCGACATCCACGATTGAAGCCCCTACGGCTTTCGATTTCTTCAACGACCCCGACGTTTTGCTGACTACACCTGTTGAAGAGGGCCGCGAGGAGGAGTACAGCGACCAGCTCTCCTATGTATTTCAGTATGGGAGCGACCTGGTGCACTTCCTCAAGTCCACTGGATTCAAGCTCCCCAACGGTTTTACTTTTGACAATGACACCGCCGACGCCGACTTTGCCTCCCTCACTGCCGGCTTGGGACACGTGATGTTCCCCATTTCGTACAACGAGGCGGCCAAGTTGCTGGATCTGGAGCACGAGTACGAGTTTTATCACGTCACCATGAACGAGATTCTCTTTTGCCTCTTGCCCCACCCTCTTCGTGGAAGTGCCCTTACCCTCTACCACGAGTGTGCTCGTTCCCATCCTGCCGACGGCCGTTACGCCCTTCAGCGACTCCGTTACGAGGTCGAGGGTGTGCCCGACGCCGATGGGATGCGCTACTGGACTCAGATGCGTGCGATCGTCATCTCTGAGACCGTGGACCCTGCTCCCCAACTTGCCACAATTCGTCGACTTTGTGAACGACATCGCAAGGTCAAGCCGACGTACGGCGATTCTGACCGCGTGGCAGACCTCTGGCACATCTTGGCCGAGTCCGCGAAGAAGAGCCCCTACGTCACCCCCCTCTACCTGGTGGTGCTCCGCGAATTGCGTTCAGGTCAAGAGGTCATCCCTTCACTTTTGACCGCCTCGCTCTTCGCATCCGCCTTGCCTTTCGGGACGAAAGCCCCCTTGCCACACTTTCGCCCCAGCAGGATTCCGCCGCTCCATATGGCTCCTCAGGCTACCGCCCCAAGACCCAGACTCAGAAGCCCCAGACTCCTGACCCCCCCAGCCGCCCTACCGCCATGGCACTCCGCCCGCAGAAGCAGTCGAAGGCACCGCTTGATGGAGAGTGGGTGGCGGACTCCCCCACTGCTCTATACAAGAAGTGGTCCGGCACCGGCTACCCGTGTGCGGTGTGTTTCCGCATGTGGGGCGTTACTGACGCGCACGCAGGCACCCGCGGTGCTTGCCCTTACGTGTGCATCGAGGCCTTCGCCAACGACAAACATCTTGAGATGTCCAAGCCGGCCGTACCCCGTCCGTCGCTTCAGCCGCCTCCCGCAGGCGGAACACCTGACCCGCCGCCCGCGGGCAATGCACCTGCCCCATCGGCTGACTCCGGCTTGGAGCCGGCGTTCCGGTCCGTGCGGTTGCAGCTGCCCGCATCTGGTGGTGATGACGCGGTTGACCCCGTCGATGCCGCCGCTACGGTGGTGCATGTGGAGGATTCCGACGCACCTCCGCTGGTTGACGGGCCTGTTGGTGCCTCCCTGGCCTTCCAGGACGAGGACACCGACTGGCCAGCTCTGCGCTCTTCGCCCGTTTGGGTGCCGCACGTTCCAGGAGCTGGAGTGGTGATTGGCACTCAGCCCCAAACCCTAGATTGAAACCCTCGATTGACACATCACGAGTTAGCTAGTAACTGGGGAAACATTACATTTCTCCTAGCCGCCTGCCCAGGAGTACCGGCTGGCCCTGCAGTGCACCTCCCACCTTCGGGGTGAGGTGGTGTCATGGGAACACTGACTTTCACCCCCCATAAGGGGGGAGGTCTGTGGTGCCCTGTGTCACCCCTCGCCTGCTCGGATGTCACTTGCAGTGCCTGCTGTTTGCTCCGCTCGTGTGTCACGGTGTGTCCGCCAGCTTAAACCCGATTATCTCCCAGTTTAATCTGACTTTAGACAACCCGAGAACCCTATCTCACTGTGCTTTGACATTCACTTGACAGTATATATTGACAGAAAGGGTGATATGAGGGTATATATATAATGGATATATATACGCGGTAAAGTCACAGAATCACACAGTGCCGGGTGCTCGGAAACGGAATAGCATAAAACTAAGAAGGCAGACATACGGACTGACTAACTAGAGAAGGCTAACGTGACGGAGACACGGTCACGGGTGACACATGCCACACACAGTGAGGGGTGAAGCAAGGAGAAGCAGGCCCCCATACAGTGGGGGGGAAATCGGCTTCCCCGTGACACCACCTCACCCCGAAGGTGTGAGTGGCAATCCCAGAGCAAGCAAACCCTAAAACCTAAACCCAATGTCACTTAATGTCAAAGTTCAACGAAGGGCCCATTGCGGCCAGCTAACAACTGGCAAGATGCGGTCAAACTTTGCACGAAGCTAATTGTGGCTAAGGTTAAAGCTAGTTGGTTGCGATGTGATCGTGCTTTCACTGAGTGGTGGCGGCGGTGTTCTCGAAGATGTCGAGGGGCATCCAGGTGATAAATTAACCAACCCCTGTGCGGTGCCAGAGCCAAAAGTAGCCTGGCACCACCAGAGCGAATGCGTCGATGAGAAGGGGCTGGGGGGGTGGAAGGTGAAAAATGCGGTAAGGGGGCGCGATCGAGCGCATTGGGAATGGCTCGAAAGGAACGATGGTGAGGGGCGAAGTGGGCGTGGCAACATCACCACACACCACTAGATGGTGAACAGGTGGGGTGCAAGGCGAGGGCGAAGGGAGTGGAGGGACGAAGTCGAAGGAGTCAAAGCACTCGTTGTTGATGGCGAATAACGCGATGGACTCGAGTTTGGTGCTTGGTGCGTAAGCACCACCAAGCACCACCAGACCACAGCCAAAGGGAAGATGTCGTCGTCGAAGCAAGTCCAGTGCAGACCTAACCGCGGCCATGCGCGCACGCTGGCGTAGCGAGGCCATGATCTCTGCGGCTGCAAAATCTGGAAGGCGCGTCGATAGGGTTTCGTGGGTGAAAGGTAACTCCTCGAAAAATATACCAAATCAAGTGATGGAGAAGTCAAATTGGGGTGAAATTTGACGAGGAAAACGGGGGTAATGTCAAAAACGTCGTACGGTAACCCGTATTCCCGCCAGAAGGGGTGTTGCTGGTCAGAAAGTCGAGTGGACGTTCGGGTTGATGGTCATAACGTAACTTCATGTAAAATTAGAAGGAAGTTTGGCCGAAGGAAATCGCGGAGAACCAATCTCGTTGACGGTAGGCAGCCCACGATGTGAAATAAGGAAATCGGGTTGAGGTTAATGCGCTCAAACCGGAAGGCAAGTAGCCGGCCATGGTGAAGGAACAAGAGGGAAAGAAGGAAGTTTGGCCGAAGGAAATCGTGGAAAACCAATCACAGACGGTAGGCAACACACGAAGTTGGACAGGGAAGTTGGGATGAGGCAGTTGCACTCAAACCGATGTAAGTCCGAAGGAAGTAAGAGGGAAAGAGGGAATTTTGTAGAATTGACGTGAAGCCAAAGCGAGTTGATGCCTACCGAAACACCACTTAGCGTGAAGTGGGTCGATAACCTGACAGAAAGGGTGATATGAGGGTATATATATAATGGATATATATACGCGGTAAAGTCACAGAATCACACAGTGCCGGGTGCTCGGAAACGGAATAGCATAAAACTAAGAAGGCAGACATACGGACTGACTAACTAGAGAAGGCTAACGTGACGGAGACACGGTCACGGGTGACACATGCCACACACAGTGAGGGGTGACGCAAGGAGAAGCAGGCCCCCATACAGTGGGGGGGAAATCGGCTTTCCCGTGATATATATTGCAATATATCTACTTTCCTATAAATTAATACGGAAGATTAACGACTCGATACCCGCTCCCTTATGAATCAACATCTAGGTCGGCCAAGTCACAATATGGAGATTTAGCCCATTTATTTGTACAAACGAATGGTTGGAGTGCGTAAGTCGTGAAAAACTAATGAAGTTTTCTATATACTTTGTTGACGTTTGGATAGAGTACGCTAAAGTTATGTAGGTTTGAATGATTTTGGTGCCAGACTTTTGCAGCTCACTGAAAACCTGGCAGTTTTCATGACGTTTACCTCCATAACTAGAGATCAGGTCAATTTCTGGGCATGTGTTGAGCAGACCTTCTGTTTGCGGTTTGGCCCTCCCGGCTGAAGCCCCTGAAGTGGTGTGCACTTTGGAGGACATCGATTTGGAGGCCTGCCGAGTCATGCCAGAGCTTATGGACCCCACAGAGTTACAAACCCTAAATGTCTATTTTCGTCCATAAGCTCTGGGGACAAGAGTAGCGTGCGAGGTGTCCCAACACACTAAAAGAGTGGCGGAATAATACTTGGGGTGGTTGGTGGGGGGCAGGGTGGGGTGTTCGAATCTTCGAAATGCGGGCCAGCTCTCAGGGTTTGGGTCTTACGCGTACGTGGGTCGCAAGGCTGAAAAAAACTGGACCGTCATAGAGAGAAATAATTCCAAATTCGGGTGAAATATGAGTATCAGTATGTGAAAATGATTTACCAAAATGGATGTGCGAAAATCGAAATGAATTCACAAGTGAAGTCTGGAGTGTCGATTTGGAGGAGAGTCACAGATACGATCTTGGAGGGTCAATGGCGAATTGCAACTCGGATTGGGTATGAGGTCTGATTTTACACCAAAGAACAGCCACCATGTGTTCAAGATTTTGATATGTTTGATGCCAGCTGGACCGCGTACAACAGAAGGAGAAAGGATGTCACCCTCAAACATGTGTCGAACCAGTGACCTGTCCGCGTCCTCTGAGGTGTGCCGAGCGCTCATCCCGAACACATCTCAACTGGATTTCCCGGGTGGGGTCTAAGGCTGGTCCAAGCACTCAAGGAAGTTCGCTCTTGTGCAACGAAAAATCTTAACACCATGTCGAGCTCCACTGTTTCAGCAACTGAGGCAGGGTTTATTTGCCGTGCATCATGTAGCAGTCTCGTGACACCAAAGAAATGCGCGGCGCCTTCTAGAGTCGCGTCTCGGGCAAGCTTGTCACAATCGATTAGGCTTCCGTCTGCGCGCACCACAGGTCGTTCTGCGGGTAAGTTCTCAGAACTGCTCGAGTTGAAACCAATTACCACACGTCACGCTGGCCTAAAAAGATTCGCGTGTTAGCGCGCTTCCCTTTCCCGTGTGTGGATGGGTGAAGTGTAGGGTTTTGGTGACTTTCCACTTTTCGCTGGTAGCATTTCATGAGGAGTTAGTCATAATACAACAATAAGCACAACCTATTTCAGTCTACGATAGCACAAAGCATTTTCTTGCTTGGTGTTTCCTGGTTATCGTTTCGAGCTTGGAAGCACACGGCTTCAGGAATGTCATCTGATTGCCTTTTGACCACGAACGCGAGCAATGGCAATTTTCTAACCCGCTTTCCCTTCTCTGAGTCAGTTTTTGGTTTAATAAGGCCAACTTTAGTATTTTCCGAAAGAATAGTTTACAGTTTTTTCCGACAGAATACTATAGTATTGTTCTTTCCCGTCGATATATCCATGTGATATCTACTTTACGGCAGTTTCGTGTTGAGCCCGCTTTCGCGCTGCGCAGGCTTCTGGGTCTCTGCAGCAGACGCTGAGCCCAAAGCGGCAGCTGCTCCCAAGGCCAAGGCCAAGGCTAAGGTAAAAACCTTAGGGCTCTTCCTCCCCAATGGCCCGCCCTGGGTTCGTGTTCAGCTCGATCACCCCAGCGCAAGGCAGAGTCTCCAAGCCTATTTCTCGATCGTATACAGTCTCAGACGCACATACATTTTTTTAATAAAGATGACTGTCGTACTTCCCCGCCGCAATCAACGCGGTCAATCTGTCGAGACTTCGAAAAGACCAGTGGGAAACAAGCAGGAATGTGTGGTAACGTTGTAGAGTCGGCTGTGTGCTGACTGTAACCAGAAGAAGAAGGCCCCCGCGCTTCCCCTGCCAGAGCAAATGGAGAAGGAGATCATCCCTGAGCTTACTAAGGTGGGTTTCTTGCCACCCTAGATTTCGCCAAGTTAGTTTGCGGCAAGGACGAGCAGAACGGAGCATCTTCAACACTCACACGCATTCGTGAGTTTTGCAGACACACTTTTCATAAGGAACCGCTGCTAACTGCAAAGGAAATTCTCGCTTGCTGAATATTTGAAAACTTTCTGAACTTCAGTCACTTGAACCTGTTCTCGATGCGGCGTGCACCGTGGCCTTCCCGAATTCGACAACCTGATCAGTGCCTATTCTATGTACAGTCGCTGTTGGCAGAGGAAGTTGAGGAGTTGGAGCTGGTGTTCGAAGACAACCAGCTTCGCGGGTGCGCGTCCGTTCGACGTCCCAGGCAGATTCGCGACCCCTTAGCTCGGCGCATACGTTCCAGGCCGCGCCGTGCAGTTGTTCGCCTGCAGCCCCACGTCAGAGTGCCAACAAACCAGAAGCGCGGCAGCCCCCTGCACCTAGCTCGAGCGATGTTCTAACTCGACGTTGCTGCTTTTCCGAAGAATCGATACGCGACACGTGGCGTGTGCTGAAATCGACGGATAGCGTTTTTATTTGAGACGAGGCTAAGGTTACTGGTTGCAAATATCTTGGCACGACCTTCTCTAGTGCCGCCTCGCCAGCAACACCAGAAGCCTGAAGCTGCGGTCGTTGTGCGACAGCCTGGCCAGCCCTCGTAGCCACTAGCGAACTTAACATTCTATGCACCTGCACATAAAGAGGTGGAGTAGGGACGGATGATTCCAGTGTTCACCTCTGCTGCAGGTCTTTCACAACCGGCGACATGCCCGTCAATTTCTGGGCCTTCTTCCCTGACGGCACTCTCCTCGGTGCCCCCCCTTCACTCCAGCATCACGTCCCAGCTGTACCGCATGTGCAGCCGTTTTCGTTAAGGACCTGGGCAGCGCTGTCATTCCTCGCAGATGCGGCAAGCTCACAATCGTTTTCGCACACTTGATGAGACGGGCGCGGCGAGAGCTTCGAGCAGTTGTAAAACACGCGTTGTGTGGGAGTCCCAGTCTCCCCACACGCGGCCGTATTTGAGTGGGGCTGGTCTCTGTGGGCGCCCCTCAGTCTCCCCACACGCGGCCGTATTTGAGTGGGGGCTGGTCTCTGTGGGCGCCCCTCAGGCCAAAGAGGTTGGTCGTGCTCCACCTTCGGCTGCCCCCCTTCCACTGTAGAACCCTTCATCGTTGACGAGGTGAGAACCTTTCCCAGGCCCTGGCTCTCGTCTACGGGGCAGGCAGCAGGGCCTGCCCGCATCAGGGGTCTTGTCCGTCGGCGCACGGTACTCCACGGATGAAGCATTCAGGACAGAATCCCTGTTGGCGGTTGGGAAAATATTTCCAGCAGCAGCTGGGCGCGTATCATTGGCTTGGAGTAGGAGGAGGTCCTCGAGAGGTTTATCCGGCTAGATGCGTGTTGTGTGGCAACTATGCCGCAGCTCGACAGGAGTGAGAAGGGGGGTTCCAACCAGTCCAATAGGGCGTGGAGGGCGCGGAAAAAGGTTTTTCGACTGACCAGTTGCCGGCAAGCACGTATCGAACTTTTTCAGGTTTTTGTACTTCATAGCAGATAAAAACAAAGGTAGAACAGATTCGGTCAGGGTCTTGCGCTCAACATATGTTGTTTGGCTTGAAGGTGTCGAGCCAAGCCCGTGCCGAGCCGTGTCAGAGAGCAGGATGTCAGCATGGGAGTTTCGGTCCAGGAACGCATTAAACACGCTAACTTAAGAAGGGTACTTGCCTTGTGCTTGTTCTCGGGACGATAAAAATACGAGTCATACGCGGGTAAGGGTCCAGTGCATGGTGATTGGTGCACTTCATCATATATCTCCTTTGTGTCATGAACTGGATCTGCCAGGCCTCCCTGTAGAGCATGTTGCCAGGGTCAACAGGATTCGTTTTGGGGTTTGGGTGGATAAACGTTTACAGAAAAGGATTGATACCAACATTGTAGTTTTCTGGGTGACGAAGGTGCGCTCTCAGCTACCGACTGCAAGTAGGGTGGGCCGGAAATGACCTCTTGCCTGTGCACCTTCGCTTAATCTTGTTTCTAGCACATATCAACTGACAAGAACACGGTTGTTGTCACCATACATGTCTCCGGAGATACCAGGTGTTTGAAGTTGCCGTTCTCAAATGGTTTCCACCTGTGTGGGGTAGCTCATTGCGAGTTTTGTTCCATCGGTACTTCAATTGCTGCTTCGCTGTTGTCGATTGGGGCATCTACACTTCTCGTGTGCTTATTTCACGCCATATGATATGATCTTTCGATGCAAATATCCGTCTGATGATGCAAAATAGTCTCATAGGGTGTGATTTGTCTGAGGAAATATTGAGGTGGTGTGGCGGGCTGTTGGCATGCAGCGCTTGATGGCACAAAAGTCAAATCTGCCCAACTCCGAGAAAGCATAAGGTGAGTCTTTCATCTTGATTCTGCTGTGCTTGGTGGTCACTGAGGAGAACCGAGCACTTCTTGTAGCTGCAGCACAGGCCTTTAAGTAGGGCCTCTTGCTGAAGTACCCGCCCTCTTTGTCTTCATTCTACCAAACTTTTTTCAATCTGTGCAAGCTCATTGCGTCAAGATTGATACGACCAGCTGCATGAAGAGTCTACGTACCGTCTGGTCAGCAGACCAGACACATCCAATTGCAGCCGGCCAATGCCATCAAGAAGCTGATGTGAAACATGTGGGGATGTTGCAGGAGAAGCGTTGCGAATAGGACAAATGACAGCTGTGCAACAGTTACAACACATAGTTTGTAGGATGCATGCAAATACCCCGTCGCTTGTCGATGATCGCAATGCCAATGAACGTGCAGCAATGCATAGTATAGCCATGCACTTTCAACACAACTATTGATACAAATATATACTTTTAAGGTACATAATAATGGCAAACTCTTAAAATATAATGAACATTGATAACTTTTGTTATCAAGTTATCAATTTTTCCAAAAGGTTTTGCCATGACCGGTCGACACTTTCAATAAATTTTGCCGATCAGCCCTCTAGGAATGAATCCAACATTTTGCTGGTCTTGAACTGCGCAGGTCTGTGAATTAAGTTCTTTACAGCAAATTCAATGAGCTGCTGGGGAGCAGAATTTTAAGTTCTTTACAGGTTTTGCGAGCTGCAGGAAGCAGAATTTACGCAAGAAATAGTCAAGAATAAACGTATGTTTGAGTGCAAGTGTAATACAGTTTTGACATTTTACTATCATCCTATCACTAATCATCCCTGAAATAAAGAATTAACCGAACACGAAAGAATAGATAGTAGCCGAATTGTACCAGGCACAGATTGGAAGCTTGCATATTGCAGGATGTACAAAGTAAGAAGCAGTTTAGAATGTTAAAGACAAGATGTTGACTAATATTAGATGCTAATTACGGCTATTTCACTAGGTTGCGGTTGTTTGAAAGTCAAAAGTTAAGAATGAATAAGCTCAGCACAAACAAGCTAGTGTAAAGCAGATCAAGGCAGGCTATAATTATACATCCTAGATCATTCCTAACACAATCTCTATTCTGCACTGTCCGATCTCAGGGAGTATAATCTTCTCAGAGGACTCAGACTAGTCCTACGGCACCAGGTCGAAGTTCATGTCGGCATGTGTCGATTCCAGATCTGTGATTTATATTATGATTCGTTATTGTGGTGCAGCTAGTAGATTTGATGTTATGAGCCGCCTGTCATACTATGATTTCACTGTATTACCAATCACTCGTATGACAGTATGATAGTGTGACAGTATGACGTGCTCCGGGCACCACTCTCCCCCCTTACGCGCAGTCTTACTCTCGGAAGGCGTATCAGCGCTCAGAAGGTAAGTCCATCAAACAGCTCGTACAGCAGATGTCGTGGCACAGGGTAGGCTGCCACACGGTTACTGAGCCCTGGCAGACTCTGGCTCGTTCCCTGCTGGGAGGACCACAAGTGCTGGCCGTACCGCTGAATAGCGTAGCAAGGGGTGTCAGCGGTACAGACCCGGAGTCCCTGCGCCGGAGGCGAGGAAGTCCAGATACACGTGGGTTTCTTGTAACCAGTCCCGTATCTGCAGTAACAACACTCCAAGGGAGTTGGAAGGTGGCGAGTCACTGATCTATACCGCAGCCCGAATGAATGGCTCCCGGCCTTTGGGATTCTCCATAAACCAGTGACGAGCACGAAACCGCTTTATAAGGTTCAGCGTGCGTCGCACGCAAGCGTCTGCCGAGGCCAGCTGCCGAACACCTTTGGCTTTGGCCGTGTTGTACTCAGTACAGGGAGGGCTAGCCCAAATCACATCAAAATAACAGGCCCATACTGTGCTTCATCCCATTCCTGCACCGCGCCGGTGTGAGTAGCCTCCCAGCGGGGATCTGAGTCCACCGTAACACATTGTGCATCTGGGAACTAAAATAATGCCTGCTCCACTGAGCCAGTGCCGCTGAACAATACCAGTATCCGTGGGGCCCGTTTCACACGAGGCTCGGTGCTCGCGAAGGCACAGATGTCTTCCTCGTAAACCTGAGAAGCTTGCTCCTGCGAGTCATAAGTCGCGCCTGTCCTGCAGGATCCAGGAGCTCTCTCCAGCCCCGATTCTCCTGCTGCACCAACGCAGCTCCCTGAGCATGGTTGCGCCTACGCACATGTCTCTGCTGGCGTAACTCCGCCTGATCGAGGTCGTGAGGCGCAGGCGAGCATCTTCAAATTCTCGGAGCTGCTGAAGGGATCCCCCGTGCTCGAGATCTTTGAGGGTTCTCCATTGGTCATGTTCCCGTGACAGACCCAAACAGCGAACCTTCCACTCAATCACCTCTTTGCCACGGACTTGCTTTACTCGCCGTGCCAGAATGCGATCCACATAATACTCCCGTTGCCCGTCCACTAGGGCCGTTCTGGGAGTAACCTGAACTCTGCGGGACGCAAAAGCTTTGCTCCCGTCCGTGTAGGGACGCAGGCGGTGCTGGGCGATCACATCACGGATCTTCCATCCACCTGGTAGCTTCAACCGATAAGCGACAGGAGCCCCGCGGTTATCTTCTGGTAGGGCCAACTGTTGGTCAGACACTGAAGAACCGTTCAGTAACGGGCAGCGGTCCGTGCCACCGCGGTCCCACGTTTGCGGTACACCTCCTTATCCTTTACTCTCTCCGTGAGGTGACGCGCTTCCGCCACCTTCGCACGCGATCTCCAAGCTGATACTTCTGCTGCTGATGACCGCTGGCAAATTGCGCCCTTTGCCGCTGTTGGGCCATCTCCAGCTTGTGGTGAGCCTCTTCTCCCCTTGGAGGGATGGTGCATGCCCCCGATTATTTTGGGGGTTTGGACATATATTTTGGGGGGCCGGGGGTTGGTGCCATTTAATTCGCATATTGCGAGGCTATAAGGCGGCCAAAGGGTGTGTCATACCCCGTATGACAGTGGTATGCCACCTTGTCATACCCATGTCATGTCATCTTTTATCGCCTTGTACACCTCAGAAATAGCCACAATGAAAGGCCCATGCGGCAAGGGTCCACAAATCATGGGCACTCTAATCCATCGTTCTAGTGCCAGGGTGCACGGTTGTCGCCAAATGCATGCCTCCCATGAGCTGAGATCCAAAGTGAGCACACTTCGAACTCCGCAATGTGAGGGGTGGTGCACGTGGGCTGGACGATACCGGCGACTTGACCGGAGCGATGGGCGCCGTTTCACTTTTAGTACCGTTTGGGAGATTCATACTAAGCAGCTCTAGCCGCTCCGGGTCCGAGATATCAAGCTTAAAAAGAAGATTTTAACGAAATATAAAAATCCGGCTTATCCCTTTGCACCCTCGAATTTCGGGTGTTTGTTGGTATGTTTTCAAGCCGATTTTCGCGCATTTTGAAGCTTGAGACGAGGATTCCGCAAGTCGCTAATAAACCCACAGGAACGTGAAGTATCAACGGTTAACACCTTAAAGACGAAGTCCCCGTACTGCAAAGCTGATATTCAAACTCGAGCTCGAAGATGATGCTAAAACATGCATATCTTGCGCTATACTTGTGCGATTGACCTCATAGTCTGCGTAAATTGGAAGTCATCATCTAATCTTCTACTATTATGGCTTTATACAGCTACATTATGACGCGCGATGCACATCCTTAAGTATGGATACGTGTACATTCAACAGTTTGCAGAAAAATCTATGCACTTTGAGCAGAAGTTTTGGGCACACTAGGGATGTAAGGGCATGTGTGGCATCCCATCGGTTCGCCATTTGAGTCTATTTAACACAAAGACTTCATATGCCATCATTCGAGGTCGTATGACCAACTTATGCTGATATACAACCGGTATATCTCGGGTGTGACAATTCACTTAACAGTCAGAACACGCGGTATTTCGGATAACTTGTGATTCATAGTTGAAGTATAAAGAAGACAGAACTTAAACCTAAACCTAGAACCTCGAACGGTCACGGTTACTGTACTGCTACTAGTACTCGGGTCTAGACAGACTCGGATTGGACTTGGGTCTGGAAGGGGGCCTGAACCGAGACTCTCGGGCAGGGCTGCCCAGCCAGATCCCGGCACACCACCTCCAATCTAGAGAGTGGTCTAGAAAGTCAGTAGCCATACAGCAAGAAATAGTTAGGGCCTTGGTCCGGCTAATCCTACTGTGCCATTCTGATAAAACCAGCACTGCTACAACTGAAAGCCTAATCTCAAACCAGTGCAGCAGCAAACTCAAGATGTTGATTGTGAAAAAGTCAAAACAAAGAAAGCTGCCTGTCAAATTTAAAGATGTTTTTGTTGATGTCAAAGAAGAACCGTGCACTGCACCCGCAGTGCACCTCCAGATGCTACCCAGCTGCAGATGTCCCATAAGCAATCACGGGACCACCACCTGCTGGTGCACCGCCAGGTGCACCACCAGAAACAGTGCCTGCACCACCAGACAGCGCGGCAGCCTGGAAAGCTGCAATTACCCGAGTCCGCACCACCGGGCTGAGGGACGGTGTCGATGCCGCTGTAGATGTACGCCTGGCCGTAGCACACCACCGACTCACGTGCAACCGCCGAGCCGCCACCACCGTGCACGGCCGCTGCAACCTACCCCTGCTACGCCGCAGCACATTAAGCTGCACGCAAGGAGCACCACCGGCATGTGAGGGCCAAGCCCCCATCGATGGTGGCACACCGCAGCCCACGATTGACGATCGAGTCACCGCCGGCTCAACCACATCACCCGGCAGAGTCCCCATGGAGTGAGCACCCATCTCAATGGTGCGAGGCCCCACCGGCGGAAGGACCTCCTCAATCCCACCTGCAAACTCGTCAGAAGGCGCCGAATAGGAGAAGCTCGGCGCGTCATTAGCCGTAGTCGCGGCCACCACCGCAGGCACCGGCGGGGCAAACGATGCTTGTACCATGCTCACCCCCATGGCCGCTGCCACCTAGCTCCGCAGCTGCTTCAGCTCGGTCTCCACGTCCACGCCCTCGTCGTCGGAGTCCTCGGAGTCACCCGTCGCAAAGCCGTAGGCGGAGGGGAAAAGGTTGTTTTTGGATTAACTTTTTGACCTTTTTGGATTAAGTTTCTTTCTCGGTTAGATTTGGATTAAATTTCTCAGTGACACCATCGAATGAACTTGAACGCAGCAGCGGCACTGAACCGTCATCGTCATTTCGCCGGATCCGAGGTGCCACCCTCCGAGGTGCACATGGTAAAACTGCGAACGGACGGTCAAAGGCGAAGGGAAAGGCAAAGGGTTCAAGATTTAGCGGCAGTAGGAATAGTTTTCAGAAGCATATGAAAAGTATTCTAGTGCTTCTGAAAACTATTCCTACTTCTTCTATATCCTAAATCCTTTGCCTTGCCTTTTACTGCTGCACGCGACCGGCAAGCATCTTTGAAACTTCCGAGTTTCAAAGATGCGTTTTGTATTTTAGGTGCACCCTAAAATTACAAAACAGCCGAGCGCTTCCCGTTTGTGCGGGATATTCACATGTATTCCATGGAATATTTCATATGAAATATACACTTGAGCACGAAGGCATCGGCCACGCATCTTTGAAACTAACGAGTTTCAAAGATGCGTTTTTTGTCATTTGGGTGCGCATACCCAAATAACAAATCAGCCGAGCGCTTCCCGTTGGCGTGGGGTATCCAACGCTTGAATGTTGAATATTCATTATAATATGAGTTAGCATACGAGGTTGCAAAGGCATCGGGACAGAATCTACGAAACTGTCCTATGCCTTTGCCTTTGGGTTTGGGTTCGAACGTACCCAAACCCAAAGATGGCAAACAGCCGAGGGCTTCCCGTGCTTCCTAGCGCACGAAACTTGGCACAAATACTGCCAAGATACATATCTTTAAGTTACCTGAAGCTCAAGGCTTCAAGCTACTTGTGCGCGAAACGCGCAATTTATTTCTAAGGCAGATGTTTTGGGTTTGGGTTCGAACGTGACACCCAAACCCAAAGATGGCAAACAGCCGAGGGCTTCCCGTGCGTCCTAGAGCACGGAACTTGGCAAAAATACTGCCAAGATACATATCTTTAAGTTACCTGAAGCTCAAGGCTTCAAGCTACTTGTGCGCGAAACGCGCAATTTGTTTCTAAGGCAGATGTTTTGGGTTTGGGTTCGAACCCAAACCCAAAGATGCCAAACAGCCGAGGGCTTCCCGTGCGTCCTAGCGCACGAAACTTGGCACAAATACTGCCAAGGGATATATCCTTAAGTTACCTGAAGCTCAAGGCTTCAAGTTACTTGTGCGCCCAACGCGCAATTTATTTCTAAGGCAGATGTTTTGGGTTTGGGTTTGGGTTCGAACACAAACCCAAACCCAGAGATGCCAAACAGCCGAGGGTTTCCCCTGCGTGTGCATGTGTGTTAATTCATATGAAATATTCCATGGAATACATGTGAATATCCCGCACAAACGGGAAGCGCTCGGCTGTTTTGTAATTTTAGGGTGCACCCAAAATACAAAACGCATCTTTGAAACTCGGAAGTTTCAAAGATGCTTGCCGGTCGCGTGCAGCAGTAAAAGGCAAGGCAAAGGGTTTAGGATATAGAAGAAGTAGGAATAGTTTTCAGAAGCACTAGAATACTTTTCATATGCTTCTGAAAACTATTCCTACTGCCGCTAAATCTTGAACCCTTTGCCTTTCCCTTTGCCTTTGACCTCCCGTTCGCAGTTTTACGATGTGCACCTCGGACCTGTCTCAGGTCTGATGATATCTCGATCGCGCGGAATCAGTTCCCACTTCGTGCCCAATATCGATCCTGTCGGATGATGGCGGAATGTGATCGTGTCATTCGATGGTGTCACTTAGAAAGTTAATCCAAATCTAACCGGATGAAAAAGTTAATCCAAAAAGGTCAAAAATTTAATCCGGAATAAACCCCGAGCCTAGGCGGAGATGTCCACGCCCCCGGCCGATGCGCCGTCGTTCAGCACGGCTGGCGCGCCGTACTGCGCACATGCCGCAGAGAATACAGCCGGCCCGTTATCGGCCGCGGACTGAAACACCTGCCAAAGTGCCAAGGTGTGCAACACCTCTCTGGTGTGTAGTCCGCGACCGGCTGGCAGAAAGCCGCAGTTGCGCCTGCCGCATGCTGTTTCCCGCCAACGAAGCGGGAAATCATCCCACGTGTGGCACTTGCTTGTGCCCATCGCCCGCCGTGGGGCTGGCAGCGAGGGCACTGCGGGATGGTCTTCTTCTGTCTCGTGTCAAACTCCACGTGAGGGTCGGGGCGAGAGCCGACCCGATAGCCGGAAAACCCCTTTCGCGTCCGTTTGGGGAGCAAAAAAGCCGCACCTCACTGGCGTTGGGATTTGACGAAGTTCTCGATCCTCTCAATCTTGGCGAAGAGCTTGAGGATTAGGTCGTCACCTGGAGGCACCATCGCCGAAGCCGCGGTCCCGGCAGTGCTCCGCCTGCGACGAGCTCCAAGACACGTAGACCGACGCGACCAAACCGGACAGTTCCGCAAGCGAAACATGTTGGAAGTCCACCAAGCGTGGGTAACGCACACGAATAGCAGCGTAGAAGTCAGGGTCCAGGGACTCCCACAGCTGCTGCTTACGCGTCGTAGCTGTGGCCTGTGGGAGTCCAGTCCGCAGCTCGATTCTCACGTACGAGCCGTTGCTCCTTGGCCAAAATCGGCCTTGGGTCAACTTTCGCGGGGTACGTGAGGGAAGAATGTCCCGCCTGCAGTTTCTGACGAACTGCAGGCGGTACGCACCCTTTAACGAGGTCCACCAGAGCGCGTCGGCCATCTCGGTCAGAAACAACATCAGTCCCAAGAAGATACCCGTAAGCGAGGGAGTCGGGCTCGACGATGTAACCCAAGGTGTCGTACACTAGCTCGTTGATGGAGCGATGAACCGCAAGGGTGGGGTCGTCCATGTCAAAAACGTCGGGATCCAGACCGGCCGTGACAATCTCGGCCTCGAGAGCCACGTTGATCTTAGCCAATTTGGAGACGTCGTCGGAGGCGTCAAAGTACTCACCACCAAGAGCATGCTGCTTAATCGCCTTCCCCCATTTGCGATGACGCCCCTTGGAGTAGATGGCGTTTACGATGGACTTGACATCTTCGAATTTCTGACGAACTCTAGCAATAGCTGGGAGCTCATTGTCCGCCGGTGCTGGTGGAATGGGCACCGGCGGAGTGCGCACCGTCGGGGAGTTTCGGATGGCGTCGGCAAGTCGTAGGGAGGAGTCCAACTCGGACTCCTTCAACAACTTTCTTTTTGCTTTGATTCTCGTTTCCATCTTAGAAATACCAAAGAGCGGGATGGTGCTAGTCGGAGTACAACGTGTTCATAAAATGCGGGGTTCGGGGATTTTCGGAAGCTGGCGGTGAAAATAGCTAGGCGTCGGCGGAGATGTCGATGTCAACGCCAGCCGGCATACGGTCCTGCAAGGCGTCGAGGTAGCTAATCTCGACGATGTAAACCCAGGGAGAATCTCATTTCCATCGAGAACGCGTCACCTCGCCATGGCCAAATTCGTAAACTCAGCGCGAACCCCTAGCTCCCGGCGTTCAACACGTTGTGCTCATGGGGCGCACCACCCACTCAAGCGGTGTCGCTTAGCCAATCATGGGCAATCGATCCGAAGTGGAAAATAAAACGTGGATGGGGCCACGACCTGCTGATATACAACCGGTATATTTCGGGTGTGACAATTCACTTAACAGTCAGAACACGCGGTATTTCGGATAACTTGTGATAGTAGTTGAAGTATAAAGAAGACAGAACTTAAACCTAAATCTAGAACCTCGAACGGTCACGGTTATTACCGTACTGCTACTAGTACTCGGGTCTAGACAGACTCGGATTGGACTTGGGTCTGGAAGGGGGCCTGAACCGAGACTCTCAGCGGACAGGGCTGCCCAGCCAGGAGCGCAGTACCCGTGCTTGTAGGCGCTACCTAGGTGGTGAATTTATGGTTCTTGTGAATTTTATGCTTGCTGTTTGTGGCTTGCCAATTTTAAGTATTCGACTTGCTTTGGAAGTGTTGAATTTAAATGCTGCTTGTGTCCCGTGGGGACAACAAGAATTGATGTTATCCTCACACTGAGTGAGGCTCTTCTTGGAAGAGTGTTACCCCGTGGGGGTTTTTGTTGCTTGAAATCCTCAGACTGTGAGGTGTCTCCTCTTGGAGGGACTGTTTATCTTAAGGGTTCGCTTGGAAGCGATATGATATATGATATATAGCGAGGCTATTATGGAACGTTAATAGCTCACGCAGCGTCTGTGTGGATATGAGTGCAGTGCTTCTTCAGAAGTGACTGCTGTAGCCCAACGCTACCTCATTTTACGCAATGCCCCGCATCTCATAGATGCCACCACAATTGGGTTGTGAACCCAAGGCATTGGTTGAACAATCAGTATCGGCTGAACGAATAAGCCATATGATACTCGCATGCTTGTTCAGAACATGCTAGAAGCAAAGATGAGTTTTCTCCGAACACTTTCGGTTCTTCAAGACTTCATCTTGCTTTGTCATCTCGATGCCACAACCTGGCCTCTCGATGACAGGTGTCACTCAAGGTGAGTGAATGACAAATGGTATGACTGTACATGTCATAGTCGACCGTACTGACGACTGTCATAAATGTATGACGCGACTCGACCTGTACAGTCATGATCGACCATACTGTCGACTGTCATAATAATATATGACATGACCGACTGTCATAATAATATATGACATGACATGACATGGTATGACAGGTATGACACGTATGACACATATGTCATCGGTCATAACCCTGACAGATCTCCCCTCTTAAGAGAGTTGTGACCTCACAACGAGCATACCTTTGTATATGTCTTTGATGTCTTTGTTGTTGTCGCTTCTTGCTGGTACCAGTCTTCTTACACCGATTTGAGGCGTCCCTCATGGTGTTTTTAGGTTATTGGGGGAACTGAGTCCACTTTAGTCCCTCACCTTAGGCATTTAGCCATACAGTCCTTAGGATGTAGCCCACCTTTCCGGAAATCGTATCGTTGAGTGACGTTCCAAGGTTCAATGAAGAGCGTTTTCGCGATACAATCCTACGCTGGATTACTGATTGATCCACACGTTATCATGTATGTGCTAGACGATTCAAAGCATCCGAAGTCTACGTTACGGATTATTTGCGCTAGCCGTCGTCGCCTTTGCGCGATCGATGATCCCACGATTATAACGAATTATATTCGAACGATTCTCGGCCTGATATAGTGCACCCAACTCTTCCTCCCCTCCTTAAGCTACTTTGGAGGATCCTAGGCGGTGATGGGGAGCCCGATTTCGATAATAAACGAACAAAGGGGCTTGTTTTAATGCAAACGGAGCGGCCCTGCTTAACGGAATTGGATTTATAATCCTTTACCGGTCTGCTCAACTCCTCAATATTTTTGTCCAGTACGCACGCTTTGACGAACATCTATCGCGATGAGTGAGAATGGATTCGCCACGTACTAATGTGAAATTTATTTAGTTATGTTTGTCAAGCACAACTTAGGATCACAACTCCGTCTACCTCAGTCGATGTCTCCGGTAGCTTCGGATGACTGGCCAAGAATCCGATGACAAACCACGGTTTTGGCAAAGGTAGCATTTAGCAGTTTTTATTTATCCACAGATATGATATCTCGCATGTGTGCGTATCTGTGCAAGGGTATGATTTTGAACAAGGCTCACTACACCTTTAGCAAGGAAGAATCAATTCCCGCTTCAATGCAACATAATGATAAACATTAAGAGCAAGGTTATATAGATGATCGACATGTATTAGTATATATTACAAGAAGTAAGGGCATAAGGCTTAATATAATGTTTAGCCTTCATAGGCAGCTATAATGTCTGCTGCATTGGTCAGCTCTGTGGCTTTGACCCAGGTGTCATGCTCAGGACCGTAGCCTGCATATCGTACTAAATAGTATTTGACACCTCTAGTGAACTTATCCGAGAGTATATGTGATATCTCAAACAGTGGTTGCCCTTCTTCGGTGATCATCTGTGGCAGAGGCAAAGGTGCTTGGATCGAGTCATTGTACAGCTCTAATCTGGAAACAGGCTGTACCGGATGAATACGGATATCAAGATTTCCGAAATCTAACTCGTATGCACGTCCATGGCTAAGCACTTTGGAAATAGTGAACGGCCCAATATATGGCTGCTTAAAGTGTCTGCCTGCCTCTGTCAAACCAGTCCATTGAATAAACTCGGTCCGTAAAAGAACTTTCTGCCCAACTGCAAACTACTTAGGCATGTGAGTCTTATTGAATCTGGCTTGGCTAATTTCTGCTGCTCGGGAAATGTTGTCTACCGCGTTGGCATGAACAGCCGAGTACTGGTTAAAATGATCTCGAATAGCTCTTTGTATTGGAACAGGAGCTTCTGGCGGAATAGTGATAACCAGATCATGAGGCGAGAGTGGTTGCGCCATCGAGTCGAGATAAAATGGTGAATAACCAGTTGATGCAGAAACGGTATTGTTAATTGCAAACTCCACCAGAGGCAACTTGTCCTCCCACGAATTGGCTGAAGTATCATTGCAACAACACCTGAAAATGAAAATGCTACTAATCAGTTTGTAAACCAGAGGATGGTGAAATCATATCATGAATCAACAATTTGAAAAATACCTGAGGATGTCCTCAATGAAGGCATGGCTTCTCTCATTGGCAGCATTCGACTGTGGATGGTGTGACGATGTCATGGACAATCTCGTACCAGTAGATTTCCACAGTGTCTGCCAGAATGTAGAGGTGAATCTGGGGTCTCGATCTGAGATGATGTTCCTCGGAAGACCATGGAGCTTGAAGATATGCTGCATATAGATGGAAGCAGTATGCTGAGCTGTCCAGGTCATGCTGAAGGGAATGAGATGACAACGATGAGAGAATTGGCACATTACCACAAATATACTGTCGTGCCCATTAGTGGTGATAGGCAGATCAGTGATCCAATCAAGAGATACATCAAGCCATTTTGTCTTAGGCACAGAATATCGTATGTGTGCCTGACCATAAGGCTTGTGTCGCCTCGTTTTCTGGCGCTGACAAACGGGGCACTCCCGAATGTACTTGATGGCTGCCGTTGTCATTCCTGGCCAATAATACCGGCTACGCAGAAGATGAAGCATGCGATTTTTGCCTACATGACCAGAAATAGTGGCTGAGTGGCACTCATGAAGAAGAATGTGGCGAAGTTGTGTGATCTCACCGTCATCTGTGGGGACTTTAGCTGTTGGTGGAATGTACAGCTGTCTGCCATATATGGTCTTACGATAGATCAACCCCTGAATGAGCTCGAAGCTGTAGCTGCTGACTGACTGTGATGAAGTCGATGATGTCAGCTTAGCCAAAATAGTCTGTGCAAATGTGTCACGATCATATTCGGATATAATGATGTCGTGTAGCTGATGAGCTGATGAAGAAGATATAAGAGCAATGAATGTAGGATCTGCGGATGGAATGACTTCACTGATGTCCATGTGTTGAAGACAATCAGTAAGTTCAAAAAGTGCAGAGATACGCGTGAGTGCGTCTGCAACCTTATTCTTCTCGCCAGCAATGTGCTCTATACGGAAGTTGTACTCAGAGAGCTCATCCAACCACCGTGCCTGTTTGGGGCTCAGTGTGGATTTGGTCTGGAAATAAACCAGTGGCTGATGATCTGAGCGTACAATAGTCTCAGGAGCTCCCAACAAGATGTGGCGAAAGAATCGGAAGCCTTCCACAATGGCAAATAGCTCGATCTCAGGAATAGGCCAACGTCTCTGTGTATCGGATAGAGTGACGCTGTGATAGCCACATGGCTTCATACCTTTTCCTTGATCCTGGAGTAATACTTGGCCAACGTGTGTGCCTGATCCATCGACCTCCAAAATAGATGGCAGTTTCTGATCTGGGAGCTGCAATACTGGAGCGTTACAGATGGCACTTTTGAGGTTATCAAATGCCTGCTGCTGCTCAGATTCCCAGACAAATTCTGCATTATCTTTAAGGAGACGATTGAGAGGTTCGGCAACTTTGGAGAACTTTGGTATGAATCTCCTAAATTGACCAACCATGCCCAAGAATGACCGAAGGGATGACTTGCCATCTTTAGCCATACGGCGTAGAGGCTGCTTTCCAACGGTAGGACCATAAGACACTGGAGGCTGAATTGCCATGACTGCTCTGATCCTGTCTTCGATGATGGATAGGCCTGCTTCAGATATGTGATGTCCGATAAAATCTATAGATTTAACGAACAACTCCACCTTGGAAGGCCTGATGAAAAACTGGTGATCTCTGCAACGCTGGAGGAACTGTCGAACATGCTTCACATGACTGTCAAAATCTGGACTGTATACGATAGTGTCGTCCATGAATATGACAAGGAACTGGTCGATGAAGTCGAAAAATGCCCGATTTCCTACACGAAGTGCTGTTGCAGGAGCATTGGTCAATCCGAAAGGCATAACTGTCCATTCATAAGAACCGTATCTGGTGCGAATAGCAGTTTTATGTATATCATCCGGATGAATGGGGATTTGGTGAAAGAACTGGTTGAAATCAAATCTACTGAACCATCTTGATCCCTTCAGCTGCTCTAGTAGGGTGTCATGTGGTGGTAGTGGATACGTGTCCTTGACGGTGATGTTATTCAGGGCACGATAATCACAACACATCCTCCACTTTCCCCCTGGCTTAGGAGCGAAAATGATTGGGCATCCATATGGCGATGATGATGGACGAAGGATACCCAACTCGACATATTTGATGATTTGCCGTTTGAGTTCCTCCATCATGGGTGCTGGAATGGTGCGTACTGGCTGTGAAGGAGGCTTATGTCCAGGTTCGATGTCGATTCTATGATATCCACCTTCAAACCGCTCTGGCCTATGACCAGCCGGAAGATCCTCTTGGAAAACGTCTGAAAAGTCTTCTCTTACTTGATCACGTGCTGCTGTGACCTCGGGGTCTTCCATTGTGGTGTCTGAGTCTGATGCTGCAAAGACCAATTCACCGTCGACCTCGGAGAGGAAAAAGAGATATGCTACGGCTTCTTCAGCCGAACCACTGGATCGAATGCGACGGAGATGTTTCCTCATAGTGGTGGCACTGACCAATTCCATTTCAGGAAGGCCATCTGAGTCTGGAGTCTGCTCAACTCTGGACAATACTGTGCGAATACTGGAGCCTGATGAATGCTGGATTTGGCACAGTGACACCCAAAATATGTCACCTGCCTCATCCTAGAGTAGTCTGGGTGACCGTCACTCGTAGGCCGAAACCTAATCCCTGAACTTAAAGTCAGGTATATGTTTATCTCTTTTATCTTATCAATCCGACCGTTCTGATATCGAAACCCTATATTGGGGTATAACGACAAATAGATATATATCGGCCCTGTATATCTAGCAGGTTTTGGTTCGCACCATCGCTTTTACACTGCTTCTACTATGAGTGGCTAAACGCTGACGCTTGGGATGGAGTGAGCGGTCGCTAGGGAGGCACACGCGGTTCAGTGGTATGGCCTAGGCAGCTTGGTTGATTGAGCGGCTTCGCGGACGGTGCACTTGGGCGTTTTCCGAGTTGATTTTACGTTGGCTGGATTTTGCCGTACTTCTGGTCGATATCACACCGTTTGCGGTACCCGGGGATCCTTTAAGTCCACACGACTTCATCGAGTTCTTCGTCCTTATCCGCAAGTTTACGCTCTCGACGACCACCACCTCTTGGCCGCCACCACCGCGACCGCTTCCCGATCACACCCGCTTGCTCCACCCCTACTGTCATTTCATCATGGTTGCCACCAGATCTACTTCGAGCGCTCCTCTGCGGAGGAGGAACCTAGCGACTATTTTCGACCAAGCTGCTGCCCGACATGCGGCCACTCCAGGGACTCCGACGGCGACCGTCCCTCCAGCGTCTGGACCACCTGCGGCATTCGTGGCAGCTGTCCGTACTCTGATCCGCACCAGGCACGACGAGAAGGCCGCCAAATTTGTCGCCAAGAAGTGCTTCGGCTTGAAGGACGAGCGCTTCCATGGCAACGAGAAGAACGTGCACGTCATCTTTACCCGCATGGTGGCTGCTCTTCGCGAGGCTTTCGTGGCCGAGGACGAGCAGCTGGGCGACCTCTTTATACTCGACGACGCCGGCATCACGGTGCGAGAGGAGAGCAATCAGCTCCTCTTCTCCACCCTTGAGCTCCTCGTGCATCCTTCCAGTCCGGCTTCGGACTGGTTGGAGAGCTCTGCTCAGACGTTTCCCGCGGATGGGAAACGTGTTCTGCTCGAGTTTGCACGTAAACTGCTTCATGCCGACGCACCCTTTCAGGGGACGTCGGACTTGCTGGCAGTTGAACTGGGCTACGGCATGGACCCCAACGACTCGATCATGGACTTCAACGCCGCGCTCGCCGCCGCGAAGCGCAAGAACACCCTGGACGAGGACGACGTCAAAGGGCAGTTCATTCAGGCCATGGACGCCGACTACTACAGGCCTGTGGTGTCGAGGCTCCTGCTGCACGACCAGCGGGCGGCGGTGTCCCTGTTGACCGTTCAGCAGTGGGCCCGCGAGTGTCATGCGGCTCACGTGCGGGCTGGCACGGCTTCGCCGAAGTCGGCTGCGGTTGGCGGCCACATGTTGCCTGCGAGGTTTGGCGACCCGCCGAGCGGACACACTTCCGCGGACGCCGACGTGATGGAGATCCTCCTCGCGTTACGCAAGGAGGTGCGCGTTCTCTCCGACAAGGTCAACGGGAAAGGCTTCACTCCCCGCGCGGAGAAGCCTCACAACCCACGCACAGGGTTGAAGTACCGCTTCGCAGCCTCTCCGCTCCCGGAGGGGAATTATTCGCAGGGGAATTCGAAGCTTGTCGCGTTTCATCGTGGGACTGGACAGGCGATCCCGCTTTGCCAGCACTCGACGTGTACGTCCGCACAAGCTAGGCATTGGCACCGCGACTGCCCGCACGGCGGTCCGCGTGCGGAGAAGACAGCTGCTGGGGCGCATTCTTTTGCGGTTCAGGAGGTGGAGGGCGACTTCTACGCCGCTGCCTTCCAGCACGCCATCGACAACAACGACACCGACCGTTTCGACGCGCTATGCTTCTTGGCGGGCGGCAAGCCCGTGATGCTCGAGGATCTCTCTGCCGCCTCCTTCTGTGTGGACGACACCGTTGAGACTCACGCCATCGACGAGTATCCGGAGTGCTGCCAACCCGCTGACACCCGCCTCGGGGTCTGCGCGGTTGGTGGTGCCATGCACGTCAACACCTTCCAAGTCCACGACAAGATCCCGGGCGACGCTCTGGACATGCCGCCACCGCCGGCACCGCCTGCCGCTCCGCAGTCGGTGGTGTCCGACGAGGGCATGTACCCCGTCAGCGCGCTGCACGCCCACGAGCCAGACACGTCCTTCATGGACAAGTTTGCGGTGCGGCTTAAACTCACTGACCCTAACCCGCCTCTCGCGATGCATTGCATGGGGCCCGTGGCACCCGTTGATTCAGTTTCGGTGACTGAGGGAGAGTCCGAGGATGACGACGAGGGTGATCCGCCGCCGCGACAGGCTCTTGGCTGCGGCAGACCGCCGTTGGGCTTTGGGTACTCTGCCCTCATGTCTCTCGCAGTCTGCCTAATGCTTGTTATTTGTGCAACTGCCGCGCCTTCAAATGATTGCCCCGCGCCAACATCTTCGGCGACAGGGCGCATCGGCGACGAGGTCGGTGGTGCTGGTGAGCTGACGCCCACGGCCATCCCGCCGGATCTCTACTGGCAGCCGGAGGGCTGGTACCACGGCTGGTACCGTACTACGTACGGGTACGGGTGGACGTGGCTCCCAGGCCCCCCGCAACCACCTGAGGCAGCTCCGATTATTACTGCGCCGCCCTCGCCGGGTGGTGCTCCGCCATCGCCAACCTACGAGCCACCCACCTGGGACGGTGGGGACGGGGATGGACTTTCTTCCTCAATTCGGCACAGGACCGAGCCGATTGCACCCGGTGTAACTGCCTGCGGCGACATCGGCGCTCCTTCAATTATCTCAATTTGCTCTACGAATGATTCGACGGACAGTGGTACCAGCTCTCCTGGGCGCTGTGACAGTGGTACCGGCCCTCCCGGGCGCTGTGGACGTGGCTAGTGCTAACGTGATTGAGATTAACCTGCCTTCAGTTTGAGATGCTGTAGGTGCAGGTTGCCCCAAGATGGGCTCTGTTTCGGGTTTTCAGTGTATCAGAATTCGGCAGTAGAAAGTAGTGGCACGGCTGCTGCACTGCCTGTTCGGGGGAGGGGGCCTGGCCAGTATGAGCACAGTGCCTCCTGACCCACTAGCACTGACTTTTCTGCCTCTCGGTAGGCATTTGTTTCCTGTTTCGGCTACCTAGTTTGGTCCCCACACTAGGTGGTGTGCTGGATTTGGCACAGTGACACCCAAAATATGTCACCTGCCTCATCCTAGAGTAGTCTGGGTGACCGTCACTCGTAGGCCGAAACCTAATCCCTGAACTTAAAGTCAGGTATATGTTTATCTCTTTTATCTTATCAATCCGACCGTTCTGATATCGAAACCCTATATTGGGGTATAACGACAAATAGATATATATCGGCCCTGTATATCTAGCAATGAATGCTTCCTAGTGATCGTCAGATTTTTGGTCTGAAAGTCAATATGTGGATTCCTCCTCTCCAACCAATCTTGACCCAGAATGACAGTAAATGGTTTCATGTCAATGATGTAGAGATCTACTGAATCCTTATACTTGCCCAGCGTGAATGTAGCATTGGGAAGATAGGATGTGCATGGTAGTTGGCTTCCTCCAGCCAATCCCACTGAAAATGATGAAGAATCTGTGGGAGGTATACCAAGCTGAGCAGCGAACTGTCTGTCGATGAAAGACGATGTGGCTCCTGGATCAACCAAAATGTGAGTATTCTGTCCATGGACTTTCCCCTTATACAGCAACAGCTTTTTCTGCGATTTCAGCTGTGCTGTCTGAGATTGCATCTGTGCGATGTTTTCTGTGGGATTATCCATCTGCTGAAACTGTAGTGTCAGTCTGGATAGGACTTCCTCTGAAATACTCTCAATCCGGCCACTTGCTTCAGTGGCACTTTCTGGCTGATCTACCCTCGGGGTGCTCTCATCACCGGTACCTGCGCAGTACCCTGAGAGTTTCCCTGAGGAGCTGGAGCTGATGGAACTGGATCTGGAGTTGCAACTGCTGCATTGATGCTGTGCTGACTCTTCAGTTCCTTGACCAAGGTGTTGATCGTGTTAATGAGTTTGTTAGACCCATCTTTTGCACCCTGATTCTTCTGTGGCTGTCTCTGATTCTGAAAAGGATTCTGAGCTGGTGGCTTGCCTTTGATCTGCTTTCCATCATTGGTAGTGGTGGCCCAACAATCCTTCTCGATGTGACCTGGTCGATCACAACGATGGCAAGTCTTATTCTGATTCTGTTTCTGTGATTGTCCTTTTCCTTTTCCTTTTCCCTTGCCTTTGCCACTTTTTCCTTTGTTCCGATTCTGATTGGAGTTCTGGCTGCCACTCTGATTCCAATTCCGATTTCTGTTGGATCTGTCATATGGCTTCTGGCCACGTCCTCTGTCCTTATCCTTCTTGGCTGGACCTCCAGATGACTGCTCCTTCTGACCCCGATAGTGAAGGGTTTCTGATTGCTTTGAGTGAATGACGTAGTTCAAATCAAGCAATATCTGTGTGGTTAGTGACCACGACATATTATTCCTTTCTGTTTCTGTCAGGAATCGTAAATGAAACTGTCTGCGAAGTTCCGGATCTACGCTGTTGACGAATCTGTCCTTTATCAACACATCTTCCAGTTCAACTGCTGCCAGTGCAGCCAGTGAAGTGAATGTGCGTAGATAGTCTGAAAAAGTCTGGTTTTCCTGTTTCAGTGACATTAGGTGTTTTTTAGCCACTGATCTTTTATGGGGGTTACCAAACTGTCTGAGGAAAATCCCTCTGATTCCTGCAAATGTGGCATCTGGTTGATTTGCCACGACCTGGAAATAGTGTCTGTCGTTATTCTGTATGAGAGTAAGAAACACTGTGATCAAATCCTTATCATTGACACCTGGATAAGTGAACTGGAAATATCTGTCCACTGTTTCCAACCAGACCTCTGCGTCCTGTCCTGATTTGAATTCCCTAGGTGGCATCATTTTCACCTTGGGGACCAAACTGGGTGGAGCTGGTGGAGCTGGTGCTGGTACTGTATCTGCATCTGGATCTACAAAGACCATCGGAGGACTGTCTGCTGTATACTCTGTTTCTGGTGCCTGAGGCTCATTGGCAGGATCCTTGTACCGGCTCATATCTGGTTTCATGCGACTGACATTGTCATAATAGCCTATGTGGTCATATCTGGTTAGTGTATCGGCATAACCAGCAATCCACTTTGGAACCTTAAACCGACTGTATGCATCGTATGAACCAAGAATGTCGAAAAACCAAGTCGAATGATCTGGGTTGATATCAGGAATCTCATGCTCTTCTTCTTCGATAGTAACCATCTAAAAACAAAACACAGCACAAAAAAAATACCTTCAGCTAATTGTCTAACTGAGTGTGTGCGATTTATATGTTATAAATGGTATATCTGTATATTATGATGAGGTTATGCATGTACATATATCCACCTTCTTCCCCCCTCAAGGAAGTGTGTGATACAGTGGCAGTTGTCAATTGCCAATACCTCATTCAGCATGCATTCCTTATAGGAATCAGCTGTTACAGTTTTAGGGTTGCAGCCCTACAGTCCTTGGGTTGTAGCCCTGCAGTTTTTGGGTTGTTGCCCTACAGTTTTAGGGTTGTTGCCCATAGTATTATCATGTCTATGATGATTTAGCATGATATAATAATGCCAAAAAACGAAGTTTTACGAAATAATGGCAGCATTTCAGGGCATGTGTGGTTACAGTGGCCCTATTACTCAATACAGTGTTTAGGGTGTTACTTGATGTCAGTAACCCTAATACAGGTAAAAAATAAGCAGTATAACGTTTTTGCAAAGATTTTTAAGCAAAACTGCATTCAATACCTAAGTGGATGTTAGGTGATTTTCAGAGGGTACGTTATACCCCTGACACACACATTCAAATATTAGGGTGTTACAGGGTGTTACACGTGTTATGTCTTTCAGGGATTGTTATTTGATAGATAAATATCCATTATAGCAAAAAAAATCAATCCCGAATTTGCAAAAGATTACACGTATTGTATTTTGACCGATTTTTCGTTACAGCCAATATGTTTACCCCTATATATTACACACCTAATATCTAGGGTGTTACACGAGATATGACATGTGTCATTATGATTTTCTCATACCTCAATAGGTATAAAATCATATTATCAAATAAAATAGGGTCCGATTTTCAATTTTCAAATCTATCGCAAACGGATTTTACCCATTTTGGCCGTTTTTGGCTATATATATATATATATACATATCTCTGTGTGTGTGTGGACTGCAAAGTACAGAAGCACTGCAAATCACTTCATCTTTGCACATGACAAATTTCATGGCATAAAAGTGAATTATTCTGCATATCAACATCTGAGGTTGATCACATTTCTGGGTTTTACTGATTGAAACCCATGGAGGCAAATGTACTCTCTGGTGATATTTAAGATATATCAACTGTAAATGAATTCACAGTTGTTTCAGATCCTAAGATATATTTGGATATATACAACGAGTATATCAAGTGATATCTCTGTGTTCAAATACATCTGGACACTGCTAGATGTAATCTAAGCAGTTTTTACACAACACAATATTTGTGTGTATGTACGTCCACAACCACCTTTTGTCAATTCATGTATGGTTGCTGATCTGAGTTGGTACATGCATGTGAAGTGATCATCTGTATCAACTGTCAGAATGCAATGTAGATATTGATGTTGCTCCAGCGATAGTGTGTGGAATGACGAGTGGACTGCACCCAACAGTTACCAGCTGTTTTTGGGTGCAGTATTTAGCCTTCGGGTCTGGAGATAACTCCATCCAGCCCTTCAGCATGGTGTCTTATCCTGTTCCCTTATGTATCGCCATCACTGACACTTCCACGCACATGTGTTTGGAAGTGGGATCTATGTATTATGTATTGATACAATACTTGATCATTACACTTGGAGTCAGTGTATTGTCAACATAATGAATGCTAGTGTTTGTGCAGTGTATAGTACTGCTGATTAGTACTTGTGTGTGTGTGTTTACTTACACACACTTTGCAAGATCTTTATGGATATCACAATATCCTAACAACTTATCATGCAGATTGTCAGCATACCACGTACTGATTATATCTAACATGATATAAATAGTTTAGGGATTGTTGTAATTCCATGATAATCTCATTACGATATGAGTTGCTGATTGATTTTACATGAAGCTCAGGTGAGCATTCCTTCAAGTAATCCACCATAGAATGTACGTGTTACCTGGAGAGCATCTCGGCTCCACCAGGGCACGACAAACTAATTATGGTGTTATGATTACTGTCAGGCACCCTTTGCAACATGGATTCTAATATAGTTTAGCATTCACTGCAATATGCTTATGCTCTATTTAATACAGCTGTTATCATGATCAAGCTGTACTATATAATAAGTATATAACATTTACAACATTGCAATCATTCAGAATAAAATGTGTGCATGATATAGAAGTATATGCACTGTGTATTAATGATTGCTGTAAGTGAAATGAGTGTATATGTGTGTGTGCTGATCTGCACACACATGTTGTGCACAGATCACTGTGCTGCTAATAAGTATAATGCTGATGATCAAAAGTATTTGTGTGGTCATCAGAACATTGGAATCTGCTGCATGGTATAGTTGCATGATATAATAATGCATGGTACATCTCGCTGCATGCGATGGATAGTATATGCTGCAAGTGTGCGTGTGTGTGTGTGATATGGCTACACACACAACATATAGTACACAGACATGTGATTGCACAGCGTCCATATTTATCTGATTTCATCTACTTATATGTGTGTGTGTGTGGCTACACACACAGCATATGATGCACACCCATATGATTGCAAACTTGTATGTAAATCTGCCAGTGAATGGATAAACATCATCTCTTATGTGCAAGCATCACAGATTTTAAGTAGCATGCTGCATATATGTATACCATCATCGCGCGTCATCCGATCATGATGAATCTAGCAGGTGTGTATATATCCTGTCAAGCAAAATCATCATACGCGCGTAGACGAGTGATTTTTGCAACCATTTGAAATGACGAGATTTTGATGCGTACACTGCACTGAAATTAGTGCGAGTAGCGATTTATCAAAGTCGCTGATGTGCGCGCTGCAAATAGTGAACATATTTCTGTCGCAGGTATGTATGGCATATGATATGAATGCCATTTCGCGTACGGAACATACACTGATGACGATTTGTTCATCTGCGCGTCAGTATGTCGCATATCGTGCAATTTTGCGAATGATAGCAGCGTATGTATGTGATTTGTATGCTGTATGCACACCTCTTCGCGCTGTTATACTCTGACGGTGATTATGCGAGTGTAAGCGTTAGCGACGGTATCTTCCGCGCACTTCGTCCGCTGTTTATTCCGCAGCGAGTGTAGTTATGCGATATATGTCTTATATGTGCGACTGCGGGCGCCTGTATGTATACGCGATCCGCGAACCTGTTGCACACACAAAAATACAATATATCTCTATTTGCTGCACTGCACACTTAGGTCCTCGTTCGTCGCGTGGACGATTAGAATACCACTCTTAAGGGTTCGCTTGGAAGCGATATGATATATGATATATAGCGAGGCTATTATGGAACGTTAATAGCTCACGCAGCGTCTGTGTGGATATGAGTGCAGTGCTTCTTCAGAAGTGACTGCTGTAGCCCAACGCTACCTCATTTTACGCAATGCCCCGCATCTCATAGATGCCACCACAATTGGGTTGTGAACCCAAGGCATTGGTTGAACAATCAGTATCGGCTGAACGAATAAGCCATATGATACTCGCATGCTTGTTCAGAACATGCTAGAAGCAAAGATGAGTTTTCTCCGAACACTTTCGGTTCTTCAAGACTTCATCTTGCTTTGTCATCTCGATGCCACAACCTGGCCTCTCGATGACAGGTGTCACTCAAGGTGAGTGAATGACAAATGGTATGACTGTACATGTCATAGTCGACCGTACTGACGACTGTCATAAATGTATGACGCGACTCGACCTGTACAGTCATGATCGACCATACTGTCGACTGTCATAATAATATATGACATGACCGACTGTCATAATAATATATGACATGACATGACATGGTATGACAGGTATGACACGTATGACATGTATGACACATATGTCATCGGTCATAACCCTGACAGTTTACCCCGTGGGGGTTGTTTATGTGAACAATGAGTTTCCAAAAATCTGGTCGGATGTAAGCTCCTGGTTACAGGCTTTCTTGACACAAAATTGGTTGAAATTAAGCTCAGGAGGCCGATGAGGAAGTGGTACTCACGAGGACACTGACCGCCCCAACGGTGGGAGACGACTGTGCAATCTGCTTAGCCAGCCTGCTGGGAGAAAGCATGCCATGTGTTTCAACTGCATGTAATCATCATTATCATGTAGCCTGCTCTGATGGCCTAGATGAGATGTATCATTTGACCAGCCTAGTCCAGCCGGCAGCAATCCATGCTGTATTCACCATAACTTATAGGAAAGTGGTTAGATGTCCGTTGTGTAGGACCGTTCTGGTGGTGGATGAACTCCCATATGGGGAGGACAGATTCACATATCTGTGGTAGACATAGGTGTATGATTATGATGAGGGCAATTTTGCATGAGGGTTTTAATTTCCTAATTGTTGCATGGTTTCAAATGATTTTGCATTAATTGTTGTGATTATGATGAAAATTGGTTGCTGTGATTATGATGAAAATAATTGCTGTAATTGAGATGAAAATATTGCTATTTGTAATATGAGTTTGTTAAGGATTACAAAATTTGAATTTGCTGTAAAAAGGACTGCTGAAAATATGATTAAAATTAATTGTGTTACCATGATGATGGAATTGCTCTGATTATGACAAAATAGTTGCTGTGATGATGGACAATAATTACTGCAATTATGATGATTATGATTGCTTTATTTGAGGCGAGGATAGATATGAAGAATTTCTGTGATCTGATCGATGAAAGATTGCATGCTTATGACAAGCTGAAGTTGATAAATAATGATTAGGGAGGGTGTTGTGATTGCCTCAGATTATGGCCCCTTATGATTATCGCATTATGTGTATTATCAGAGTGGGGGCGAGAAGATGCTACTGCTGTAACACATTATTATGCATGTTTGTATCAAGACAAAGGACGATTTGTGAGTGTTTCCTCAACCTCACGTAAATGAAGATGGATGGTGGTATGAGGGAGCAGGCTCCCTTGGGATTGGCATCATCGGTGACGCCGGGATTCGACATTCAGGCATACGTGGACTCGGTACTCCAAAGATCCATGCAAGAGGAGACCAAGGGGGTCTCCAACTGGTTGAAAGCCCACCGATTGAGAAGCGAGCTATTGGAGTGGTGCCTGCCCCCGGGGAAGGCGGTGCCGGAGATACCGAAGCTGATGCGGAAGGTGGCAGCTGCCTTTGGCTTGCCGGGAGCCAGTTCGAGGGAGCCGGAGACTCCTCAGTCCTTGTATTCCCTTGCCACTCTCATTGAGAGGGAATTGGCAGGAGGTACTAGGGATGCGTCCTTGCCGGACAATCACATTACCCTGTTTGCACATCAACAAATCAGGGCTACGGTTCCAGAGTGCGAGAAAGATGATGATCACGAGTCAGAACTGCAGATGTTCATCAAACCTCAATCCAAGAAGGCCTCGTTATCAGGAGCCACTAAGCATATTACTGCAAAACCGGGAGCTCCTGCAGATGGTAATGCCAAATGCCCGAAATGCCAGGGGTCACATATGCTGCGGGACTGCAAGTCTCCTTATGCGTTGAACAAGGATGGATCCATCAATGTGACTTGGGTGGACAAACGAAATAAGCATGACAATAGGACTAACCAGAACCAGTTGGCTCAACTGCCACCACCTCCTCAGAGGGAGCCTGCTTAAAACCGTCGAAGTTGCCAGAATTCTGGACTGTATATCATGTAAATAGTGTATCAATAATTTGGGAGCGGGCCAGGGTGCCTGTATTACCGTGTAACATCAGATTCTGGGTTTAAATATCAAATGGAAATGCATTGTTGCATGTGGGATGGATTTACTTGATAAGTGGATTTTGCGTTTTTGTGAATTTGCTCTACGTTAGATTTCGAAATTTTCGATTTGGCTGATTTTGCTCTATGTTAAATTTCAGATTTCAGTCTTCGGGACGCTGGATTTCGAATTTTGGATTTTGTTTTTTTGCTCTACGTTAGATTTCGTATGTCAGTAAAGTATCGAATGGAAATGCGCTGTTTCGTGTGGAATGAATTTGCTTGATAAATTGATTTGCATTTTTTGTGAATTTGCTCTACGTTAGATTTCGAAATTTCGATTTGGCTGATTTTGCTCTACGTTAGATTTCGAAATTTCGATTTGGCTGATTTTGCTCTACGTTAGATTTCAGATTTCAGTCTTCAAGAGGCTGGATTCGAATTTTGGATTTTGTTTTTTGCTCTACGTTAGATTTCGTGGGTCAGCTTCGGAACACTGGATTTCGGACTTTGGGATGCATATTTCAAATTGGAGTGCTTCGCGTATGCAGGCAATTAATGCCAATTAACTTGCCTGCACGGACCACCTGGTGCCCGTCCGTCATAGAAGCCTCCCTTTTAACATGGGGATGCTTGACGGTTAGAGTACTGACCGCAACGGGTGGGTTACTCTACACGAGTAACACACCGGAAGTGGTCAGGCTCGAAAATCGCCCATCCCTTTCCACAAGATTGGGGCCCGGTAGAGACCGGGGTGCGATTTTCGAGGAGCAATTCTTCTAAAAGAAGGAGTGCTCTGGTGTGGTTGTTGTCTCGAACAGGGACTCACACGAGCCAAACTCAGCCCCACGAAAGGGATTGCTTTTCTTCGATGGTGCATGCCGCTTTAATGCGTCGCCGGATTTGAGGCAAGCCTCGTTCGGAGTAGCACTCTGCTCAGAACAAGGTCAACAGTGGACTCGGGACTACGGGCGCCTTGGATCCAAGACGAATAATTATGCAGAATTCGTGGGTGCTGTGATTGCAATCCAGAGAGCGATAGAATGGAACATGACCACAGCAACAATTGTTGGGGACTCGGAGCTAGTGGTGTCAGCATTTTCGGGCTCCCGTAACGTTATCGCAAAAGACTTGGGAAAACTACTTATCATTGGGAAAGCTCACATGGCCTTGCGCCCGGATTGTGTTTTCAATTTCAAGCATGTGGCACGGGACCACAATAAACTGGCTGACAGCCTGGCCAACTTCGCACTGGATTCTGGCATGCCGGCAACGACAAGCGTGAGAGACCCGCTTGCGTTTATTACCATGGCGGTTAAAGGCTTCGACAGTGCTCGGGAGGTGATGGAAAGGCAACAGTCTTTAGGGCCACGTGAGGCCCAAGGGCAAGACACCTTGGCCCCTTCAGTAATTGATGCCCTCAGTGGGAATTTGGTCCCGGACCCCCTTTCCGCACCAGCTAGGGATCCGGGGGAGTTCCGGGTGGGAACTATCCATGAGTGTACCCAGTTCTGGGACACAGTGGTAACGACATCAGAGATGGGATTGCTGGTCAAAGAACGGGCAAAGAATGGAGTCTCCATCTCGGATTTCTTCCAACATTTTTCAGGCACTTACGAAGGGGCTCGTTTCGACTCAAAAACACCCCCGAGGATGCATTTCAAGAATCATGCGATGCCGGATCATTTGATCCCCTGGATCTCTGGAAAAATACAGGATGAGCTCAAATGGGGAGCGATAAGAGTCTGGGGCAAGGAAGGGGAGTGCTCTCCCCCGCATCTAGTTATGCCGGTAGGGGTGGAGCCAGCCAAACCAAGAAAGATCAACGATGCAAGATTCCTTAACCTTTGGTGTAAGGATATTCCGTTCACTTACGAGTCGGTGACAATGCTTCCACAAATCTTAGAGGTGGGGGATCCGGCATTTATTGTGGACCAAGCGAACGGATTCTTCCATGTGAGGCTTACAGAGGAATCGCAACAGTACATGGGTTTCCTGTGGGAGGGCGTATATTACGTCTATACAGTTCTCAATTTTGGATGGAAGCTAGCGCCGTTCATTTATAGCGCCTTTGCGGGGGAATTCGCGGGATTCATCCGGCGGCTGGGGATACCATATTTATACTACATCGACGATAATGCCGGCGGACCGGCCCCAGTGGGAGCTTCGACTCTTACGAAACAGGAAAGAGCCGCAATCTCGGTGTTCGTGGTCTCGTCGTGCATGACGGCGGCGGGATATTTTATTCATCCGGAAAAGACGGAGTTCATTCCGTCCATGACCGATCACCTGGCCTAGGTATTGGCGTTGACCTTGCGAAGCAGGAATTCTTCATCCCGCAGAAAAAATGGGAGAAGTTCTTGAGCCTAGCAACGGACCTGCGAGCTTCGTCAAAAATTTCGGCCAGAGACCTGGAGAGGGTGGCAGGAAAGTTGGTTTCAATGTCAATTGCAGCCCCAGGTATCCTTATCGCATGCAGAAAGCTGTATGCCTTTCTGGCAAAAAGGCACGAATTCTGCAGAAAAAGTTTCTTCCTGAACAATAAGCAGATGAGACATTTCAAACTCTACTTGAGTCAACTCTTCCAGCCGTCGTTGATTAAGTTGCCCGCGTTCCGAAAGCAGGCCCACTGCTCGATACTTGTGGATACAAACGACGATTGTACAAAAGTCACGGCATCAATCAAAGCAGGGGAATTCCAAGATGAAATTTCGTGTTATCGTGATTTGAGAACCTGCTCGTTGGTGGATCAATCATTTTTGATTTCAGAAGCCTTGTTCGAAATCCCAGTAAAGCGGGTCCCGCAACGCTGGGACATAATCTTGGATAAAAATATCTGGGATTCATCGAGAGTCCTCTCGTCTAACCTGGGCACGAAAGCATGCAAGGACCTGGCAGAAAGGCTCTATAGATTTGTCGCGGATAACAACTTGGAGCTGAAGGTGGTTTCCTTTTCAAGGGAACCGGATGGAGCGATTGTAGTCCCGGATGAAGAGTCTCATTATTCACTGATGCCACGGTTCTCTCCTCTGTTGAACATGATGTTTGGACGGCACAACATCGACTGCTTCGCAACAACGGCTAATGTTCGGGGATGCCCCAAAATGCGATTTTGCTCAAGGCTGCCAGAGAAAGAAGCTTGTGGCACCAATGTCTTTGCCTATCCACTAGCGGGACTAAACTGTTATGCTAATCCGCCTTTCGCATTAATGGGACCGTTCCTGATGTATCTAAGAGAACAGAAAGCGTCAGCCTCTGTGGTTGCTCCACAGTGGGATGGTTTCTCTCCAGATGGGTTTTGGTGGACTGCGTATAATAAACTGTGCAAACAGAAGTTCAGAATCGCTGAAGCAGGAGAAGTCTGTTTCCAACAACTTAGAAATGGAAGATGGTTAGAGGCAGGCCCACTCCCGTGGGCGGTCTGGATTTTTAGATTCGATTTCTCTTAAGAGTACTTCGTATTTCAAAAACAATAAATCATGTGATATATTAATCCTCCCAGAGTAATCCGTTTGTCTTGGGAAAATAAATTGTTGTGAGCACCGGTAACTTTCGGGGAAGGGGCACAATTTGAGGTTGACAGGGTGGTGGCAAGAGCCTGTTGAGAAAAGCCCCTGACTGGGCCGCCATACAGCTAAGAACGAAGGAGCTTCAAGAAGCAAGGGCCCGGGATGTGTACCAATCGGCCAAACTCCGGAATTTGCGGGCCCTAGGGGAATTCCTGGCTTGCATGACCCCACCAGAATCACTGGATTCGTGTACAGCACAACACATCTTATGGTATCTTATTTACTTGGAACAGTTCGGTAAAACTAACGTGCATTCGGCCACGTGTCCTCAACTGGGAGGGTGTAGTTGCCCAGTCAGACAAGCCGCAAGTTCGGTGAATTCCCTTATCGGCAGACTTTCTAGTGCCTTCCAGGATTTCGGAAGGTGTGGGTCGGACAACCCGTGCACGGGTAGAGTGGTTAACCTCTTAGCCGGTAGCCGTTACGATATCGTAACAAACCACCCGCGGTCCTTTTGGTTTCGCATGCACGTGTGCTCGCCAAAAAGGGTTAGACGAACTCTAGACATGATACAACCTAGGGTATGTGTGCATAGTGAGCATGCATGCATCACTCCATGGCAGATTTGTATGGGATGCACATACACTCTTATCATATTCATAACAATTTGAACCGACAATAATGCTTTTTATAGCCAATTTTGAAACGGAAATCGGCTCAAATCTGCATGATTTAGACAACTTTGACATTGATATGAATGTGCATGACCATATATGTTCAGGGTATGCCACATTCAACCATCACATATCGATATATGGGTGCTAAGGGCTATACATCCTCGCTTATATGTGAAATACACGCAGACTAATCGCTTAAGTATGGAAAACATTGCTTAAGTATGAAAAACATTGAAGAATCGCATGTTTTTTCATGTTTTTTTCGTAAAAAGGCCACGTATATCGAGATGTAGGCACATTTAACTCAACATATGACTGACAAAAGTTTAAACATGGCCAAGGCCGATAGCATCGTACTAACGGCAACCGCTTAAGAGACCTTAGGCGACCAAGAATCGCTTTTGCGTAAAGTCGATTGCTAAAATTTGGAGAAGTTTTGCTTGTATAATCGGTATATCTCACGATATATATGCCATAGATGTTCATACAATAGCTCAATTTGTAGTTGCGATAGGTGTCGAAAACATATATAATCACCGTGGCATGCTTATGTATGTGAGCACCACACCCGCTTCCCACACAAAACATGCATTTTTGGCCGGAAATAGCGTTACCGGCTAAGAGGTTAAGGTCTATGAAACAATGGCCAGGAACGAACAGTTGCAAGCAAGAATCACCCCAAATCAGGCAACACCACTATTCAGTTGTACGATCGACAAACTAGTGATTTACATGAACGCAGAGGCAGCTGGTTTTGCCTCGACACAAGATCGGATACGTTTGTTCATTACTCTTAGATGTAAGGCAATGATCCTGATGGACCTATACGCTCTGAAGAGACCGGCGGAGCTGGGCGCCACAAGGGTGGAAGGAATCATAAGATTCCCTGATAACTCTGGTTTTCTCTTCAACTACCAATGGGGGAAGACACTCCGTTCGGGCGATGAACACGTTTTCGGAATCAAAAGACTCCCCGATAAATCTGAATGCCCCATCTCAGCGTTGGAAGACTACCTCCTTGTGATGAAAATTTTGGGTCTGAACCTTGCTCAAGGATTCCTGTTCAGGCCGGTCAGGTCTGGCAAAGTGGAGAATAGTAATAGATAGTTTGAAACACATATAGGGTAGAATATTCTATATATCCGTGTTTTAATACTATCGCTGTACGCAAAAATATGAGGCTCAAACGGTGATAATATGTCTGTAAAAGATATAACATATGAGAGTCTGAGAGTCTAAGTAGCTTATGCTACGTGCGCTGTGTAAGTCTGTACGAGTACGGCTACGGTGATGCTCGAGTACTCTAACACGTGGCTCGCAGTCTCTGTCGCTATGACTCGCGGTCTCGAGCCGAATAATAATGCAGTCATCTGTCACATGCATCGAGGAATGTCATACAGGGGGCAGTACGGTATATCTAGTCCCCCGTGACACCACCACATTCTGTGGATGTGTGTGGCAGTGGCATGATAATGTCAGACAAGCAATATATCATAATACTCAGAAACGGAGCCAGCAGAGATACAGGCATTTGCATTGGCAAGAACTGGTCCTACTGGTGCCTCCGGGTCTTTAGAAATAGACATGCTCGCAGAGGCCCACCTTCCCTCGCCTCGGGTCACCCTATCAAGTTCTGCCGCTGCAGTGATGCTAATACAATCTGATCCTAGGACAGTCTGGAGGGGCTCGGGGTTTATTCCGGATTAAATTTTTGACCTTTTTGGATTAACTTTTTCATCCGGTTAGATTTGGATTAACTTTCTAAGTGACACCATCGAATGACACGATCACATTCCGCCATCATCCGCCAGGATCGATATTGGGCACGAAGTGGGAACTGATTCCGCGCGATCGAGATATCATCAGACCTGAGACAGGTCCGAGGTGCACATCGTAAAACTGCGAACGGGAGGTCAAAGGCAAAGGGAAAGGCAAAGGGTTCAAGATTTAGCGGCAGTAGGAATAGTTTTCAGAAGCATATGAAAAGTATTCTAGTGCTTCTGAAAACTATTCCTACTTCTTCTATATCCTAAACCCTTTGCCTTGCCTTTTACTGCTGCACGCGACCGGCAAGCATCTTTGAAACTTCCGAGTTTCAAAGATGCGTTTTGTATTTTGGGTGCACCCTAAAATTACAAAACAGCCGAGCGCTTCCCGTTTGTGCGGGATATTCACATGTATTCCATGGAATATTTCATATGAATTAACACACATGCACACGCAGGGGAAACCCTCGGCTGTTTGGCATCTCTGGGTTTGGGTTTGTGTTCGAACCCAAACCCAAACCCAAAACATCTGCCTTAGAAATAAATTGCGCGTTGGGCGCACAAGTAGCTTGAAGCCTTGAGCTTCAGGTAACTTAAGGATATATCCCTTGGCAGTATTTGTGCCAAGTTTCGTGCGCTAGGACGCACGGGAAGCCCTCGGCTGTTTGGCATCTTTGGGTTTGGGTTCGAACCCAAACCCAAAACATCTGCCTTAGAAACAAATTGCGCGTTTCGCGCACAAGTAGCTTGAAGCCTTGAGCTTCAGGTAACTTAAAGATATGTATCTTGGCAGTATTTTTGCCAAGTTCCGTGCTCTAGGACGCACGGGAAGCCCTCGGCTGTTTGCCATCTTTGGGTTTGGGTGTCACGTTCGAACCCAAACCCAAAACATCTGCCTTAGAAATAAATTGCGCGTTTCGCGCACAAGTAACTTGAAGCCTTGAGCTTCAGGTAACTTAAAGATATGTATCTTGGCAGTATTTGTGCCAAGTTTCGTGCGCTAGGAAGCACGGGAAGCCCTCGGCTGTTTGCCATCTTTGGGTTTGGGTACGTTCGAACCCAAACCCAAAGGCAAAGGCATAGGACAGTTTCGTAGATTCTGTCCCGATGCCTTTGCAACCTCGTATGCTAACTCATATTATAATGAATATTCAACATTCAAGCGTTGGATACCCCACGCCAACGGGAAGCGCTCGGCTGATTTGTTATTTGGGTATGCGCACCCAAATGACAAAAAACGCATCTTTGAAACTCGTTAGTTTCAAAGATGCGTGGCCGATGCCTTCGTGCTCAAGTGTATATTTCATATGAAATATTCCATGGAATACATGTGAATATCCCGCACAAACGGGAAGCGCTCGGCTGTTTTGTAATTTTAGGGTGCACCTAAAATACAAAACGCATCTTTGAAACTCGGAAGTTTCAAAGATGCTTGCCGGTCGCGTGCAGCAGTAAAAGGCAAGGCAAAGGATTTAGGATATAGAAGAAGTAGGAATAGTTTTCAGAAGCACTAGAATACTTTTCATATGCTTCTGAAAACTATTCCTACTGCCGCTAAATCTTGAACCGTTTGCCTTTCCCTTCGCCTTTGACCGTCCGTTCGCAGTTTTACCATGTGCACCTCGGAGGGTGGCACCTCGGATCCGGCGAAATGACGATGACGGTTCAGTGCCGCTGCTGCGTTCAAGTTCATTCGATGGTGTCACTGAGAAATTTAATCCAAATCTAACCGAGAAAGAAACTTAATCCAAAAAGGTCAAAAAGTTAATCCAAAAACAACCTTTTCCCGTCTGGAGGTGGAAGTGTTGGCCTCCCTTAGAAGGTGAGGCATACCCGAAGGCCTTTTTAGTGACGGGGCACTTAAAGGCACTGATGAAGACTGACTCGTCGTAGCCAGGGGGTTTGCATGGGCCCCAAATGTCAGCAAATATGTGCTGAAATGGCTTGGACTGTTCCCATTTGACAGGCCGGTGGCTGGCTGGCAAAGCCGGAGGTGGTCTGCGGTTGGCTCTGTCAAATACATTAAAGGGTCCTGGGCGCTTGGCATTCCAGGTGTTGCAATGAGCACACCCGCAGCCTGACAGGATAGTCCTGAGTGTCTTCATGGAGAGGTGTCGTCTGGGTACTGCAAACTGAAGCCCCTGTGAGAAGAGGTGAGCAATGTACTGGTGTGAGTAGTGGCCCAGACAGGCATGGAGGTACTGATGAGGGTCAATCCTGGGGACTGTGGTGGCATCCTTGAAAAGGATGACGGTGTCGAACGGGGCCCCCTGGATGAAGACGCGGTCAGCACCGCCCTCCTCTCCTGCATCTGTGAGGTCCTGGGGGGAGTAGGTACCAGCTCGAGGGCGGGAGAAGAAGCCGGGTGTGCCTGCTGGGATGGTGGCAATCTCCTGAAAGTGATAGGTGAGTGGCCACCAGGCTGCAGATGGTGACTTCCGAAGACACACCGTGTATGAGGTGTTATTAGGGTCTAACCAGAAGTCCTCTAGCATCTTCATCAACATCCTTTGGATGATGGAGTTGATGAAGGGCGGGTTGGCCCAGAAAGAGCGCCCGCACCAGACATGATCCTCAGCAGGGTCCTCGAGGGAGTAGTAGTGCTGGCACTGTGTGTTACCCCGTGGGTAGGGGATGCCGTCCGTGTAGAGGTCTGTGTCACAATAGCCATGTGGACTGTGCTGAGCAAACTCTCTGTAGGCGGACCTAGCAACCATCCAGTCGACTGTGCCCTTCTCTGCAAGCTCCGAAGGGGCAGGCTGCAGGAGGGGTCTCCTCTGTGCTATGGAGTGGGCAGATGGGGTGGCTCGCCAGCTGCTGGGGTGTACAACATAGTCTCTGCCAGTGTCATAGAGGTCAAAGAGAGAAGCACCGTGGTGCCATGTGAGGTCGATGAAGTCAGGGGAGCGGGCCCCGTGTCTGAGCATCTGGCGGACTGAGAGGAGGTTTGGGGCATTTGGATCATAGAAGGCTTGGAGGAAGGGGAGTGTGATCCAAGTGCCGTCGGTGTACTGGAAATCAATGGAGGCTGTGCCGACACTGTGAGGCTTGTAATGCTGATCCGAGGCTGTGGTCATGCTGGAGGTGCACGGGGACAACTCAGTGAAGAGCTCCCTGTTGTTCAGGAGGAGATGTGAGGCTCCTGAATCTACAAGGAGGTGTCCGTGCGTGTTGGAGGCACGGCGGCCTTTCCCAAGCAGGGGGAGGAAGACCGGTGTGCCGTGGGGACAGTGCGGGGCACTGTCGGTGCAGCTGAGGTCTCTCCCCACGGCGCTGCAACCGCAGGGTCGTAGACCTCAATACTGATCCCAGGGGCCCAAATGGTGGTCATCATAGACTTCAAACTGGGCCCAATCATCCTCAGAGTCTCCGGTGCAATATGAGGGGTGTGTTCGGCTGTAGTTCTCAAGGAACTGATTAAGCTGCTGGAAGGAGGGAGATGGCATAACTGAGAAATCCCACTGAGAGTGCTCTGGGGAGTGTGAGCTATTTGGCCGTGGCCGAGGTGTGTCAGTGCGGATCGAGGTGTCTGCCATGAACTGCTTCCACTTAGTAGTGGTCTCCGAGGTATCCTCCTGAGATTCAGGGATAGGAGGGAAGTGGAAATCCGGTGTGACGGCACAGGCCTGCACTGTGGACGGGACCGGGGGCTGCATGTGTGTGTCTGAGGTAGCAGCCAGCCGGTCAGTGTCCACCAATGCAGGTAGGGTGCCCGCTGTAGCCCGTGTAGTTGCCCTATCGGCAGTGGGCTGAGCAGGCACCGTACCGTCAGTGTCGGATACTGGAGGAGGAGGAGGAGGAGGAGGTGTGTGTTGGGGCGGATAGCCCTCGGTGTCTGATTCGGAGCCTGAGTCGGAGACATCGGCCCACAGGCCAATACTGTCAAGCCCGGGGTATGTACACTCCAAGGGGGCTAGGGAGCTGTCAGGGGCACCGAGTGTAGGCGGTTGCTCGGAGGCCACTGTAGTGTCGGCCCCGAGAGCTGTGCTGAGAGATGTAGGGGTGTCAGCGGTGGTTGCACCGTCAGTACAGACGGTGTGATCGGTGGGCGTGCCCACAAGCGCCTCATCTGCACTGTGTCCCAGGGGCGGTGTGGAGGCAGCTGCTGGCTCACAGAGTGTGGTGGGAGCTGTGGTGACACCACCGGAGGGCAAATGTGGTGTGTGGTTGGCCGGTGCCGTAGCACTGGCGGAGGCCGGCTGAGGTGAGGCAGTAGCCGGTGCCGTGGCACCACCGGAGGTCGGCTGAGGTGAGGCAGTAGCCGGTGCCGTGGCACCACCGGAGGTCGGCTGAGGTGAGGCATTGGCCGGTGCCGAGGCACTGGCATAGGCCGGCTGTGAGATGGTGATAGCCGGCCGAGGTGACATATGGAATGTGTATGTCAGTGTTATGTGCAAAAGTGTGAGGAGCACAGCAACCGTGAAAGAGAACCAGTGCATGGCAATGGCTACCAGGGTGCGTGTGACCGAGGGAGTGTTACAGCCAGGCTGTGGTGTGGCGGTGTGTACGGCAGCAGTGTGAACCGGGTCCGTATGCGTGCCCTCCCAATGCATCCCCATCCCAGGCACTGCAATATGGATGCATGCAGTGTCAGGTGCAATTGTGGTGGCTGGGGGGATACCAATGGCCCGAGGCTCAGGCTGGTGGCAGTCGGGGGGTGGTGATGGTGGTGGGAGGGGAGTGGTGGAGGTGGGAGGGGTGGTGGCAGTGTCCAGAGTGTCCTCGGAGATGGTGGAGGCCACTGAGGTGCTGCCGGTCAGGAGGTCAGTCAGGTAGGGCACAGGGCACTGGGTGTTGCAGTCCACGGTGATGTCTGTCTGGACTGGGGCGGTGGCGGTGCTGTTGGCCGAAGCCAGTGACTCAGCTACCTGGTGCTGCCGCTCAAGTTTCTGCTGCTGCTGCCTGGCCTTCTTCTGCTTCTCCTTGTCCCGCTTCCTCTGCCGCTTTGTCTTCTCCCAAGCCGGGTCCTCGTGGTCCGGGTCCTCCCTCAAGTCAGTAGCCGTGACGGTGTCAAAGTACCTGAAGGTAAAGAGGGCGGGGGGCTCCAGCTGGGGGAAGGAGAACTGGGTGTCGGGTGGAGAGGCGGAGGGGGAGAGGGAGCTGAAGGGATTGGGGGAGAAGTGGTTGGCCGAAGCCGAGGGGGTGGGTGAGGTGAGGGGCCAGAGCTGAGGGATCCAGGGCTTACTGGTGAGGGCGGGCCACTCAGTCTCATCATCCTCTGGTCCTGGAAGGGCTGCCTTAGGCGGATGGTGAAACTCAGAGCGGTTGGGGGTGGCGGAGGGGTGGCTGCTCGGCGTGCAACCTCCTGCCCGTTTGCCCGGCTCGGATGCGGTCTTGGGCGATGCCTTGTCGGTGGGAGGTGAGGTGGGGGTGGCGGGGTGCGGTGGGGGTGGCAGGGGGTGCGGGTGTGGAGGGACGGGGGGCAGAGACATGGTTCACAGATGGAGGGGGGCCGGCCTTTACCCACATGTCGGCCTTCTCAGCCAGTGTGCAGGGACAGCCGAACCTGCCGAGGGAGTGGGTGACGGTCTTGCCGTACTTGTACTTGCAGGAGCGGCAGGGGTGGCCGATGGACTTGTCATTGGGGTCGGAAGGGGTGAACTTGAAGTTGTCCCAGGTGCCAGAGGGGGTGGAGTCCTTGTTGGTGGAGCCGGCGTGCTTGAGCTTGGAGGCTTTGTACAGGGCCCTCTCGTGCTCAATGAAGGTAGATCTGGTGCCGCCCCGTAGTGGTGAGCGGGGCCTGGATGGAGGTGGTGTGGTGGCCCGAGGGTGCGTACCCTTGCCACCTTTGCCCCCCTTGCCGCCCTTGCCATTAGGGTGCTTCTCCCTCGGCTTGGTTGTGTCAGCCGAGCCCCGCCCCCCCTCACGGACTTCCCCCGTCATGGAGGCAGCTCGGGGGCGGGATGAAGAGCCAGGGAGCTGGGAATGGTGGGCAGAACCCTGGGTGTACCATACATTCCCGATGGCCTCAATGAACTTCTGAAGACCACCGGGGAAGCCAGAGGAGGTCAAGCGGTTGTTCTCCTCGTAGGTGCGGATGACCTCGAAGTACAGAGGGATGTTGAAGAGGTGCTCGGCCGTGTCCTGGGAGGCCCGTAAGATGTCAATGAGGACCTCCTGCTCCTGCTGTCCAGAGAAGGCGGGGTGGAGCTGCCTGTGGTTGCCGATGAGGGTGGCGAAGGTGTTCAGCTTCAAGGCGGGGTCCTCGGACTCAGAGATTCGGAGGGCCTTGGCCTTGGTGAGGTTGGAGTGGTCCGTGGAGGGGGGGTAGGTGATCAGGCGGCAGTGCACGTGCAGCAGAAGCAGCCTGCCGTCCACCTGAGCCTGGGGGGAGTCCTTCACAATTTGTGACAACACAATTTGTGTGTTGCCACAAGTGGCCGCAAGTAGAAGTTGAGCTAGAAGGCCATTGGAGATACCGTCGTAGGGCTCGTCCTTCAGTCGGCGTTGAAGATTGAGTAGTGCTGGGGCGTGGCCAGGTCGAGTGGCGGTGAGCACACGGGTCAGGGCGTCACAGAACTTCTTGAACACAATGTCGCCGCCCGCGGTGAGGAAGTTCAATTGGAGTTCACGTTGTTGTTGGCGCTCGTGAATATCCGTGAGGGCATAGTAGGCGGTCTTCAACTGCTTCAGGAGCGGAGTGACGTCAGGGGTGGTGGAGCGGGTGTTGAAGGCGCTGGTGTTGTCGTCCATGATGTGCTTGATCTTGGTTGGAGGAAGTTCTTGCCCGTCTCGATGTTGCAATGGCGTCACCTCTGGAATAGTTTCCAATTCCTTGGTGGTGTCGAACATCTTGTCCGAAGTAATTACGACTGAAGATGGCGTCGAAGATGAAGTAGTTCTACTCGCAACAGTGCGAGCCAGTGAGGTGGCGTTAACGCATTCGTCGCGGACTTTGATTAAGTCGTTGAAGATGGTCTCGTTGAGTTGGTTGACGTCGTTGAGTTCTTCCTTCGTGACGTAATTCTCGTGGATCTCGTCGGATTGGGCAGATGAACGCTGAAATGCTACTACAAGCGAGGTGACGGTGGTGGAGAGCTCAGCCATGTTGGCGGTGACGGCATGAAGGTCTTGAAGAAGGGCGTTGATCGTGATGGAGATTTCTTCGTTTGTTGGAGATGGCGGAAGAGGTTGACGTGAAGTGAATAAACGTCGTTGAGCATGTTGTTGACGCTCTTGTGTTGGCGGTTGGGATCCCGGAGTTGTAGTTGGCGTGAACGAGGACATGGTAGACCTTCCGGACCGTTGGTGGCGGTGAAGGTGACGATGTTGCGCAAGTCGTTCTCGTAGGGGTTGAGATGTAGATTTTCTCTAAGATTTGTTAATTTTTGAAAAATTGGCCAGCGCTTCCGCCGTAAATGCTCGTAATGAAGCCGAAATCCAAGGCGTCCCCTAAATTCCGGCAGAGCGTGTGATAATTAACGGACGCGATTTAACATTGAAGTTGAAATAAGAGCCGAGAGGGCAATCGTAAGTTAATTCCCAATCATAAAAGGTTTTGGCTAGTTAAAATTCACGCCGGCCCGACCTGCGGAGGGTTAGTGCAAGCGGAAAAGGCAATCTTCAAGTAATTTTTGTTACTGCCAGTTCGATGCGCTTTTGACGGCTAATTTGAAATTTGTTGTGTCATCAGAGATTGCAGTGGTGCGTCGTGGTCAAACATAACCTAATAGATAGTTTGAAACACATATAGGGTAGAATATTCTATATATCCGTGTTTTAACTCCTATGCTGTTATGGCATTTGGAAATTCTACGGCATGGTCGGCTAGACCGTTGCTTGTTAATAAGGTGCATATGAAGACATACGTGTTCGTGCTTGCAACCAAGTTCTGTTTGGCATCGTTAGGCACATTTTGAGCTATCGAGTGCCTTGATAGGGGGTGTCTAAGGGGTCCAAATTGGCGTTTGTGGGGGGGTAAATCGATCGATTTAAATGTCGTTTAAGCGTGAGATAACTGCATGGGAGTTAATACTATCGCTGTACGCAAAAATATGAGGCTCAAACGGTGATAATATGTCTGTAAAAGATATAACATATGAGAGTCTGAGAGTCTAAGTAGCTTATGCTACGTGCGCTGTGTAAGTCTGTACGAGTACGGCTACGGTGATGCTCGAGTACTCTAACACGTGGCTCGCAGGTCTCTGTCGCTATGACTCGCGGTCTCGAGCCGAATAATAATGCAGTCATCTGTCACATGCATCGAGGAATGTCATACAGGGGGCAGTACGGTATATCTAGTCCCCCGTGAAATAGTCCAATTTCCAGGAAACAGATGAATTCAAACCTCAAATGCTGGTTGCAAAAAGCAGGGCTGTTCAATGGGGAAACATTCTTCAGCATTCGGACGGCAGGAGCAATTGAACTTTTCCTTGAAGGTTATGGGACAGGCATATTGGAAAACAGAAAGGATTGCTAGACATTATATGAAAGTGTGGCAGGTGTTGGGAATGTCATCCTCAAGAAAGATAGAGAAAGTCTCGACGAAAGAGTACATGGAACTGAATGCGGCACAATCATTCGTGCGGGTATTTGTATGAATAATTTACTTATTAAATTATGTTGGCTCGAGTTTGAGAGTTGGGGTGGAAAGGCGTCAAGAGGCGGGGGTTGTGAGTGTTGGCGGAGAGGCGACGCTGGAGTGGTGCCTTGTTGCTTCGCCTTACTTTCCGCTCTTTTTTCTCGCCATTCCTACCCAACGGGAGCGGATCGGACAAGGTGACTGGGCGGTCATCCGATTTACGGGGAATCCGCAGGATCAACAGTATCACTGGTGACCGACTGCCGACTGCCGACGTGGGTCGACGTGACGTGACACCACTCCATAGAATGAGACTCACCCTTACGCGTATGTGGCGTGGGTCGCAAGGCTGGAAAAAATGGATACGATAGAGAAGTATAAAATAAATAATAGAGGGATAAAAACGTTTAGGAGATATCACATCAGGTTCCTGGTTGCTACTGGGAACTGGGACATGGCAGGTCCGTCGAGCGCTTAGGGAGAGTTGCTTAGGGAGAGTAAACGGGTGCGACATTAGGTGGTCGCTCTCAAGGTGGCCGACCATCCATGATAACATAATAACCAAAGTTTTCACGTTCACCTCGCTGGATATACAAAATGTCTAAACTACACTGCCTCTTTGGTGTGATACTTTGTAATTGTCTGACTCGACTTCATGCCGGGCATGTCCCCACCCCCCCGCCTGCCCCTGCAACCCCAGGTAATTGGAAGTCTCACTCAGCTGTTGCACGTCACGTGTTGCTCGCATTTGCTGGCTTTCGGCGATGGTGTAAAGGTCGTTTTCTCGTGCAGGTTCGGCGACCCTTGACATGCTAGACGCAGTCGCGGGCTATGGTTTTCCAAAGTACACACTTATGAACATGGACGAAACGGAGGAGCTCATCATTATGTCCTCCGAACGGGCGTCCAGCCTGAACGCCGCTGCTTCGGGTGACTTATCTTGCAGTGCCTCTCAGATGCCTGTAACCATAGTAATTGAGATCGACGAGTACATGGATGCGCTCGAGGTCTCGGAACGTCCGTTCATAGTAAGATATGACGTGTACAGGTGCATCCTTATTCCAACCAATCTACGGTAAGGCGTAGAACATAGACTGTTCGAGAATAAACTGAAAGCTTTTTTCTTTCTGTCCTGTCCACCCGGCGCTGGAAGTCGCCTGGAGTTGGTAAAACGCGAAAGAGCATTCCCGTAACTCGCCTAGACACAAAGAGATGGTTGCACATTATTTTTCGGCTTGTTGTTCCAGAGAATAACGCTGCTTGTCGTCAAACTAACTGAAAATTCGTTCAATTACGCAGTGTCATCAACTCTGTGCACGATGACGAGGACTCTTCTCTTAGCACGCTCACAGCGATCATCGACAAAGGAGAGGTGCGTACAATGAGGCAGCGCCAAGTCCGTAGGACTGCTCATTGCGACTTACCTCGGCAACTGAACGAATTTTCCCTACTTGCCGGCATCGCATACTTTCCACCAAACCCAGCGCAGCGTCCTCTCATGCTTGTAGCACTGTCCGTATCTCCCTGTCGCGAGTGCCATGCAATGCGCTCCACAATCCTCTTCGGAGCGGCGGCATTGCACCGTCGCGGAAACCTTCCTGATTCTACAGGCGTCGGTCGTGTATGATGGGAACCAGAACGAGTTTGTGGCAAGCCCCTCGCCTAGACCTGCTGAAAGCTGGCAGTGGTTTGACAGGCGACACTCGTGCACTCCGGGGACCAGTTTGAGGCCCCGCCTCGTCTGTGCCTTGATCTTACGGCGTCGTATGCACTGCGCATCTACCCTCGGCTTTACCTGGCGGACAAATCGGATTATGACATGACAGATTCCTTTTTCTACGTCCTGGGGCCATGCGAGACGGGTTGCTTCCGCCCACAGTTCTCAGCGAATCAAAGCGGCTGCGTATTGGGTTCGCTCTCCAGTGTTCGGGATGAGCACTATGCTGCATTCAACTCTACGTGCCAGCAGGCTCCCGCGGATGTCCTCTCGAACCAGGAGGTCATCCCCGTGAGCAGCGAAGGGGAGCTGCGCCAAGCCTTGGAGGAAACGCGGGGGCCCATCCGTGTTGAGCTTCAAGCGGATATCATCATGAATCAATCGAATACCCCCTTTGCTCTGCATAACAAGGACGCGCTCGCTCCCGGGCTCGCGCGCCGCGTCGTCATCACCTCCGCGCAGAGCTGCCCTCACGCTGGCCGCCGTTGCGCACTCGACGGCATGGGTATCACGAACTTATTCAACATGGTAGAGGCAACACCAGAGGGACCCTACGGACCCAACACGCTCGCGCTGCACGGGGTGTGGCTGAAGAACGGCACCGCTCAGCAAGGCGGCGCCTTCATGACCAACGGTGGCAGTGTTGTCATCCTGCGCAACTCGCTAGTATCCGGTGGGGGGCTCTGCAGCCCCCGCTTCTCCGAGTTGGCAGTCTTCTATTCAGCTCCCCCTTCCACGCACTTTGCACATTCCGTTTGTCTTTCGCTGGATGTTTCAAACACGTAGCCCGCACAGCTCTTGCCCTGCGAATGCAAGTGTGTGAATCGAGGTGTGTCGTGCTCTTGCTGATCGCTGAAGCTGTGGGGGCTGTGCGACACAGGGTGCCGAGCGATCCAGGGTGGGGTGTTCATCCACCATCCAAACACCGGGGAGCGGGACAATGGCGGCCGTCAGCTCTTTGTGGATACGGAGTTCCGGGACAACCACGCCATAGACCTGTACTTGGAGTCCTCCTCCGCCCGCCGCCTCCTCGGCCACTGGTCGAAGACCTCCGGTGGGGTTGGTGTGCTGTGGTCGGTCACTACCGTAGCTGTGAACTGCATCTTTGAGGTGTAGAGATCCCCCCACCCCTCCCCCTAAACCCTCCCACGAGCCTGTGAGCTTATAGGATCATGTTCGAGGTGTGGAGGCCCTTTGCCCATCCGGCAAGGCTACGCCCTACAGGAGCCCTCCGGCAAGGCTCTGCGTACTGGTGCCCTCCGGCAAGGCTATGCTCGCGGGAGCCCTCCGGCAAGGCTACGCGTACTGGAGCCCTCCGGCAAGGCTAGGCCTACTGGAGCCCTCCGGCAAGGCTACGCCTGCTGGAGCCCTCCGGCAAGGTTATACCTATTGGAGCACTCCGGAAAGGCTACGCCTACAGGAGCCCTCCGGCAAGGCTACGCCTACAGGAGCCCTCCGGCAAGGCTATGCCTGCTGAAGCCCTCCGGCAAGGCTCTGCCTATTGGAGCCCTGGGATGAAAGCGTGATGCCCTCCGAGCATTCTCCCACCTGCGGTGTATGGTGCGGCGCTGTGCAGGATAACACTTGCGGCGGGAACGGGGCAGTGTTCTTCGTTAACTGGCGCAACAATCTGTGGGTGTACAACTGTACCTTCTCCCGCAACAAGCAGATATATACCGGGGTTGGGCCCGGCTTCGGAGGTGCCATCGGAGGAACCAACGTCTTCAATGGCACGGTGTACGTGGAGGACACCAGGTGCGTCGGGGGGGGGAATGGTGTGTATAGAGTGGGGTGCTCCACAGGAGCATTCTGGGTTGGGGTGTAGGGTGCGGCCCTCAGTAGATGCGGTCTGGGGTGGAGGTTCGGGTTAGGTGGGCCTCTTTGCCTTGATGTCTCGTGTGAACGGAGGGCCTCTCATCGCTTAGATCATAGGAATCAAATTTGAGCCATGCCTTAACGGGGATTAGGAGGCTTCGAATTTGATGTGAATGATTAGGATCGATTTATCACAATTGCGTGCATCATCACGTTGTTTTGAGGAAATGCTGATTCGAGTGATTAGGGTTGAGTATTGTGATCGCACGCATCCCGGTCACGTCATTTCGTAAGCGCCATTAGGGAGTAATCGGGAATAGATAGGGGGGCAACCTCCCCCTCCACCGCCGAGGAGATGAACCTGAATTTGAGATTCTAGATTCGCACGTGATTTGATTTTTAAGGGGAATCCCGAAGGGGAATCAATCCCATCTTCGACAAAATATAAACTCTCTAATCCAACAGACCAACCCTGGAGGTAAAATTGGTCATTCAACACAGAGTGTGAAAAGTTTATTTGACACAGTGATAAATCGTACGCACGCACCGTGTCCAAGACTTTTTCGAAAATATCGGACGTCACAGTCATTCAAACATTGGGAAAAATGTGTGTGAATGAAAAGCCGCTGCAGGCCTAAGCTCTGTCCTTTTGCCTTGCGAAAAGATCCTCATTAAATTTCGAGCTCAAATGTCTGTCTGGCATATTGCAACTTGGCGCTTACCTGGCTCCTACTTGTACCTAGGTCAGGTCATCAAGAGAAGTGTGCCCTAGAGGGGCAGAAAGCTTGCCTCGAACTATGACCTGCAAGAGGAAGAGATTTGAGTACTGGTCAACACAATTATCAAGCAGATGGATCAGCGGCGGAAGGATTCAGTGGCGGGCAGCAAGGCTTTCAGTCCTTATCCAAAATTAGCTCAGCATCGAAGTAGACGCAGAGCTTCAACATCCAAAACAGCTTGCACATCCTCTTCACGCAGCAGCACCTCTTGCCCTGCTCGTCTGGGGATGCTGTAGAACCACATTCCTCGGTGGTGTGGCCTGTGTCCCACGACGAGAAACCCGATGCTGTGAGCAAGAATCCTGCAATCAGCACACAAAGTATGAACGGGATTCTATTGGACGAGCACATACCTTCACGAAGCTGTGGAAGTCTCAGAGGGCTCTGTCAATCTCATATCGATGGATGACGAAGCTTTTGCGGCCACCATCAAGTAGCAGATCTTATTCATGGACGCATGTTGCCATGGATGTCTACCTTCTGTCCAATCGTAACGCAACGCCGCAATTTCATGCGGATCTGAACGGTGATGTGACGGCGCATAACAGACCTGAGCCACGTCGAGCTCGCTTGCTTCCACGCTCGTGTCAACGAGAGGGTTCACTCAGGTTTGAGGGCCACTTCACGGACTCCGTGCTTATCAAGTCGTGGCATACCATCAGTCAGCGGAAAGCCCGGACAAGCAGGTCCGTGAAGCAGAGAGGGAGGACAGGAGGCGATGCTCAAGACTGGGAGCGTTCTCATGGGAGTAACACCATCAAAGCTTGAAACTCGAACAGTACGATGCCGGGTGCGGAGGTGGGAAAGGTGGAACTGGTACTGGGACCCTCTGATGTGCCTGGCATGGCTTGCAGCCATTCTGTAGCTTCTTCCGGGAGGAGACTGCAGATCCTCGCCTTGCACAAGGAGCTGACAGGAAGGAGGACTTCACGGCGCCAGCAGATGTGCTCCGGAGGACAGTGTGGGGCAAAGTGAGATGCCCCATATGCGAGAGTCGACTGCAAAATGATGGCCACATGCTCGTGGGGGCGTGAGGGCGATAGGGTCCCTCTTTCTGGATCCGCACGGCCCAAAGTATTTCGCTACGAACTGCCGAAAGGCGAATGGTGTAGCCGGATGTAGGGTGTCGCGCCCCGCTCAGGGTCCGGTCGATACCGTCGAATTTAATTTTACATTTCAAATTTAGTGTTTGCGTAAACTCGGGTTGAGGGCCGCTCATTCGTGCGGCCATAGCCGGCACCGCATTTTTTCGAGACAAACCCGTGAAGGCTTAAGGCACATGATTTGGCTGGTTGTAGGGGGTAGTACCCCCCTCTATGCGTGTTTAATACCTACTTTTGTAGGTACAAGATGACAAAGCTGAGAAAGTTATTGGGAGAAGTCGGTGCATTGGTGTTTCTTTCCCGGGAGGGGCCGGTGCGCTGCGCGCATTGCCCCAGTGCTCTAGCTCAGTGTCTCAGTTCCGCGGCTTTCCCCCATCGGCCGATCATGCCGGGCATCCTTTCAACCTCTCTCTGTAAACAATTTTTTAATTAGTTCACAGTGGCATAGTGCAGCTGGTAGCATGCTGACCGTCCTAGGAATAGGTAAACCGTTCTAAAAGCAGAGCGTACGGGAGATGGGTGGCAGATTCTTGGATAACGAGGCGGAGAATGGGGGCGGGGCCATTTTCATGATGGACTCTCTGCTCGCACTCAACAACTCTGAATTCTCGCGCAACCGTATAGCAAGTACGGAAGGAGCCGCGGTGTCCTTCGACCATGACATCGCTGCGATAGTGCGCTCTACTTCGTTGCCCGCCTCTCCATTCTGGACACTACCCCCTCCTCTCCCTCTCTTTCCATGCATCTCACTGCGTCTCACTGCATCTCACTGCGTCTCACTGCATCTCACTGCGTCTCACTGCATCTCACTGCGTCTCACTGCGTCTTAGGGTCTTGCTGTGCTCCACTGACTCTGCGCCTGCCCCTGGCCGAGTGCAGGAGTTCCCCTTGTACATTACTGGATGCAGCTTCACAGGCAACGAGGCGCTGGAAAACACAGGGGGCACCTTGGCCGTGAAGACGGTCCCCCAAAGCCCCGACGAGAGCCACGTCATACGCGAGTGCAGCTTCTCTGGCAACTCGGCCGCTCATGGGGCCGCGATATACCTGGGAGCCAACGGGGACGCCGGCTTCCTCATCGAAGGGTGCTCCTTCGTGAACAACACCGCGGAGACCGGTGGCGCTCTGTTTGTGGCGGGCGCGAATGAGGGCATTGCCGTGACAGAAGTGACGAACTGCGACTTCCAGTCGAATCACGCCACGTCGGACGGGGGCGCTCTACATGTAGGGGACGCGCGGCGCGTGCTTCTGACCGCCTCGACCTTCGTGAACAACACCGTGGATTTGTCCGCCGATTACAGCGGCGGCGCTGTGCACGCCGCTAACAAGGTACGTGTGAAAGCAGGCGCGCTGCGTCGATTTGGTGGCCCGGAGTGGGCGCCCTCAGCAGGCCCCACCCCCACCTGCAAGCCGTGCCACAGCCGTGCTGTGCCACTGCGGATGAGGTGCTACATTCTCGAGCTTCGTGCAGTGCCCCCTTCGCAGGCTCCCCCGTGGAGCCCGCCTCGCCAGCCCGAGTGCTGCCCTTCGCCCTTTGCCACACGGCCACAGCCGTGTGCCATCTTGACACCGGCGGTTGCTCATGCGGCACTCATGCTCATTCCGAAGTGCGCGATGAAAGCTCTCTCGGGTCGACACTCATACGAGTTGTTGATTATTTGGTTGTAGGGCCGCAATATGCACGCATGGCTCCTCATTGGGCGACGTGCCAGCACTGTGGACTCTGTGCGGGTTGCGGTGGGGATGTCGAGCTGTGTGGGGCTCTGGCCTGGGGAGCTATTGGTGGGGTGCCTCGGGAAGTCCATTCCCCCACCGCGGGAGACCATCTTGCGCCTCGATCCCTGACACATGCAGGGGCGTACTCGTGGAGGGGGAGCGCTTGACATGTGTCATGGCATGCGTGCAGGGGAGCGTGGAGTCGGACAGGAGCTCCTTCACGATGAACACTGCGGTGATTGGAGGTGGCATCTGTCTGAAGGATGAGGCGGCGGCGGTGCTCCGAAGCAGCTATATCGAGGGGAACATGGCGCTTGCTGGCGGAGGCGTCGCTATGTCCGACGACGCGCGGGCCGAGATCCAGAACACGACGCTCCGTGCCAACGTGGCATTCACCGCCGGCGCTGCGGTGCTCCGGCAGGATGCTTCCCTGCAGCTGCTGGATGTCCTGGTCGAGGAGAATGAGGCTTCCACCATGCTGGGCACCATGGAGTGTGCGGAAGATAACTGCGGCTACGGTGGCGCAGTTGCAGTGCTAGAGCGCGGCTCCTTGCACCTCACGAATGTCACCGCACAGCGCAACCGCGCCAGAGCCTACGGCGGCTTCCTGTACTCCTCCACCTCGGGTGAGTGCAGGAGCATCTCCGGCAGCAACGCGTCAGAATGCATGTTCTTGGCCCTTCTATGGTCGCTGGATCAAGGCCACGTTGGATCGAGGCCCTAGCCAGGTGTGACAGCTCCAGGCGCGAGGTACCAAGTAATGATGCCACGCTGGATCGAGGCCCTAGCCAGGTGTGCAGCTCCAGGCGCGGTACCAAGTAATGATGCCACGCGGGATCGAGGCCCTAGCCAGGTGTGGCAGCTCCAGGCGCGAGGCACCAAGTAATGATGCCACGCAGGATCGAGGCTCCAGCCAGGTGTGACAGCTCCAGGCGCGAGGCACCAAGTAATGATGCCACGCGGGATCGAGGCTCTAGCCAGGTGTGACAGCTCCAGGCGCGAGGCACCAAGTAATGATGCCACGCTGGATCGAGGCCCTGGCCAGGTGTGACAGCTCCAGGCGCGAGGCACCAAGTAATGATGCCACGGGATCGAGGCCCTAGCCAGGTGTGGCAGCTCAGGCGCGAGGCGCAAGTAATGATGCCACGCGGGATCGAGGCCCTAGCCAGGTGTGACAGCTCCAGGCGCGAGGCACCAAGTAATGATGCCGCGCGGATCGAGGCTCCAGCCAGGTGTGACAGCTCCAGGCGCGAGGCACCAAGTAATGATGCCACGCGGGATCGAGGCTCTAGCCAGGTGTGACAGCTCCAGGCGCGAGGCACCAAGTAATGATGCCACGCTGGATCGAGGCCCTGGCCAGGTGTGACAGCTCCAGGCGCGAGGCACCAAGTAATGATGTCATGCTCGCTTATTCATCGATGGCGTATGTCGACTGTCACCCAGCGGACACCTTATACTGAGCGCATACATGGGGGCCCTCCGCGCCCATGAGCCAAGGACCAGCTGTTTCCGAAGCCCAAGAGCAAAGCCGAGTCTTTGCCGAAGGTAGCAGGTGCAGGTTTCTGGCCTACTAATGCGTCAAGAGTAGATTAAAACTGATCAGCTTCCCACACGGACACGTGGCAGACAGGCTCCAATAACAGAACAGTCAGTCACAGCTGCAGGACTCCCTTTCCGGGTCTACGGTGGCTTGCCTCTTGTCTGTACTTGCTCCTGCAGGGGGCGATTGGGCCTCTCGGGTGTTGGGCAGCCTAGGGCGCGGGTCCCAGGATGTGGCTCATCCCATGCGGGCCCTTTACGGTCACACTCTGCGTAGAATTATTTCCCCTCTCACGGAAGAAACACCCTAAATATCATGCGCCGCATCCAGTACTCCAGAGGAAACACCCTAAATATCCTGCGCCGCATCCAGTACTCCAGAGGAAACACCCTAAATATCCTGCGCCGCATCCATTACTCCAGATATAACACCCTAACTTTCCTTCGCTGCATCCAGTACTCCAGATGAAACACCCTAAATTTCCTGCGCCGCATCCAGTACTCCAGATGAAACACCCTAAATCTCATGCGCAGCACTCTGCATGAAGCACCCCGAACCGCTGCCCTGGCGTCCAGTACCGCGGAGCTCGATACGTGCCGCCGCACCGCTGCTTGCCTTGCCCTCGGCTCATTGTTGGGTTCCTGGTGGATGTCTGTTGTGTGTGCCAACATGCCTTGGTGCTCTCCACGCGCCTTGTGACCATGCGCCCGCGTGGCACGTGCTCGCAGGGTCGAGATTTGATAGGGGGGAGCGGTGATGGTGACGGTGACGGGGGATGCTCCGTCAGGTGAGGTGGTGGTCAGCGAATCCACGTTGGCGGAGAACGTCGCCGAGCTGGCCGGCGGGGGCAGCATCATGTGGAACGTGCAGGAGGCGCAGGGCAGCGCGCCTGAGATTGGGAACACCAGCGTGCTGAGGGGGAACACCGCGTCGTACGGCACAGGCGGTGGCGAGAGCCTGGCCACCGAATGGCAGTCGTTCGATGTGCAGCTAGACGAGGAGGCGTTCCAGTCCGTGGAGAGCGGCTCGGCGATGCCGGACGTGCGATTCCAATACTTCGACTTCTACAACAGCCCCGTGATTTTTGCGCAGGTGCCCACATCACCGCCGCCAAATACGAGCGCCTGCGGTGCTAACCTCGTGCTGGCTCTCTCGAGGCTGGGCGAGAGTGCCGGCACGTGCGGCATACTGGCGTCGGAGCCCACGGCATGCAGAAAGACGCGCCTGAAGGTCGAGGCGCCGCCGAAGTCGCAGGTCTCTGCTCGGGGGCTGCCGCGCCCGAGTGAGCCACTGCAGAGGGCGAGCAGCGCCGCGGGCGTCGCGGAGAGATCCGAGCCGCAGAGGTCTGCCAGCTGCAACGTCGGCGCGTCGACTCGGCAGAGAAGGCGTATGCACTCCGCGCATCGACACGAGGGTGCACACGCATGTCCGCCGCAATGGACGGCGACATGTAGCTGTCCGGCATGCGTCCTGTCAGACAGTTCGAATCAGCTGAGGGGGGCGGTGCCTGCGTCGCTTGGTTGCAGGGGATTGATCCGTACGTGGTGGTGGAGATGACCCTCGCTGGGGGCGAGGGGTCACCCCTGCTAGAAGGGACTACTCTTGCAGAATATGACGGTGCTGGTGCCACCATCAGCGGCGCCGTGCTCACTGCTTACGTCGGGGGGACCTACACCCTCAAAGTTGGCACTGATTTTAACACTTATGATCCCAAAATCGTGAATGTGCGGACTCAGTGCATGGCCGCCCCAAACGCCAGCTGTGTATCCTGATGTCCGCCGTCTCTCAAAACTTGGATGCGAGTCTCGGGTCTCGCGTCTCTACAGCGCTATGCGGTGACCGAGCTGCATGCTGCAGGAGGCTTGAAGGTGGCATTCAGCGCAGCGCCGCGCGGACAGCAGATTACGATGCCCTGTCAGCAAGTTTATGTGTCCTGCTGGGTGCCGAAACGGACAAGACTGAGGCAAGTGGGATTGACGAGCAGAAGTAGAGTTGGCTTTATGAGCGCGCGCTGCGTGTGCGGGATGCAGGTAACTGCGGCTGTGAGGCAATGCCAGGCTGGGGAGTATGTGCACTGGGGAGAGCAGAACGGCAACAACCAGTGCAAAGTCTGTGAGAAAGACACCCTCGGGTTAAAGGCGGGTGTATCTGCTTGCGTATCTTGCGTGGACACGGAGGGAATTAAATGCCTTGGAGGAAGCAGGTTCGCCCCTCGACCCGGATATCTGCCTGGGGGGAAGCAGCCATGACCCCAGGACGAAGAAGCATGCGCGTACCCACCCAGCAATCGAAGCGCTCCACCACATTGCACACGCAGCACCTCCCAGCTCCGATTGAATATGCGGAGAGAAAGGATGTGTGTTACGAGGATAGGTGGGGCATGCTTGCCCCCACGCCCCGGGCCATCCCTTGATTTTGGTAGAGAAGGCTTCGATGTTTTCCCTTTGTATATTATGGGGCAGTGATCAGCACATACTATCATCCCTGCTGCTTTGCATTCAGTTTGAGATGTGTCGGAGTAGGTGGTGGCTTGGCACGGCCCCACTCGGTTCCTCAATGCTTCTCACATCCACCGGGATGCTGGTGGGCTGGCTTTTGTTGGCTTGCCTCATGCCGATCAGTGTGTGATTATGGCTTTGAACTTCCGTCCGTGACGGATCTCTAATCACAGAGAGAGAGAGGGAGCGAGAGAAATCCGGATCAGAGAAAGCTGCATTGTATTCTGCTCGGAGGATCAACCCACTGCCGACCGCACGTGTGATGACTTCTTCTGAATCTGCCATATTTCTGTGAGGGTTGACATGGACGTAGAAAAGTCAAAACCACACTGGAGTACTCTGCCCATGCAAGAATAAAGCAAAATACTCGATTCAAATATTCAAACACTTTTTGCGGATATGCAAACACGGCCATCTCTCCATTTTGACCCAAAAGGACCGTGCGTGGACGATGAGCCGTTGGATGATGGACATTCGCTTTGGCCGCTCCTCCCGGAGCCGTCCAATACCCAAATGCAATTTCGAGACCAAATTTGTGCATGTCGCATCATGGTTTGTACCGATAGCCACGGCGACTTTTTCGTCCGAGAAAGGCAAGCTTGACCGTGCTATGCCATCCAAGGTCAGTGCTGCAACAAGTAGTGGTCAGGATCCGGCGTTACATGCGCCATCTGGCTTCTAATAGTGAGGACCGCACATCCCTTCCAGCTGAATGTGCCACGCCCTTCCTTACCAAGTTCCAAGTTGGAGGACCCCCATCTCGCTCCACGTGTGAGGACCTGTGAAGCGATTGGCTGATACCTGGACCTGGGCTTGCCGCAGGTACAACATTAGCAAAGGCTTCTGGCTGTCACCTGCAGCTGCGGAGTGTGACTCTGCCTCCTGTTTGCTCTCCATGGTGTACGAGTGCGACGTAGAGGAAGCGTGTACCACGGATGCAGCCGGAAGGCAAGGTGATGACGCCGAGGGTGTGACTCAGCTCAAGTTGTGTGCAGAGGGGCATCGCACAGACGTCGTCATTTGTGGGAGGTGAAGGCCCTCACCACCCCCACTGGCTTGGCTCCCCAAACCCCCGTGGTGCGGCTCCCCGTCCCCCCTCCCGGTGGCGTGGCCCGCTTTGATTGATTTGCACGGTCGAGCATGCCTGGGTTCGTTCCTGCGACAAGGAAGGACACATCAAGGAGGGACCTTGGCGCTGGCCAAGCTCCTCGCAATTCCTGACGTGGGGGTGCAAGGGGAGAATTTGGGCTTATCAGTTGTGAGGAGGGATACAACTACCAGTTGGGAGAGTGCATCAAGTGCCCGGACGACAAAGTCACGGCCTGGGTGCAGTTGGTTGCGGTGTGCATCTTCGCGGGCGTGGCGATGGTCATTCTGTGGAGGCTGGCCTTCCGCCTCCATGACCACCTGATGATCCAGATGGTTGACATGGGCGACAGCTTGATGGGCATCTTCGCTATCGTACTGGGTTTCCTCCAGGTTAGACCCGGCATCCCAGATCCGAATTGCATGCGAGGTGTGTAGAAATTTAGCTTCTTGCTGACCTAGTGTCTACTCTACTAAAATTAGGGCGGGTTAACAACACCTAAGAGCAATTTGTTATGGCTTCAATCTCCTTGATAATTCGAGGTATCGGACGGAACCCATGCTAGGCAATACTTATCTACGTTAGTTCTATGTGTGAAAACCTTGATTTCAGTGTCGACAACGAATCCAATCCGAACTCGTCGAATCCGATGGCCAAAATGACCTTACGGGTCAAGGCTGGATGAGATGGGTACCCAAGCGGGTGCCTAGCTCGACGGATCCAAGCTGCTGCGAAACCTTTCGGATACGGGTGATAACGGATTTAAGATAAATAGGAACTTGTCAGATACGGGTCACTAGCGGATGCAGGCGAATAACGAACTTGCCGAATTCGAATCCAAGTACACTATAACTCGTCGGATTCGAATGAAAAATGACAAAATTACAATATTGGTATGCAATTGTATGCCATGGTAATCGGCAGGAATATGATGCTATTATAGATAGCGTGAGGACATATCATTACACAAACTCAGAACTATCCTTATAGCAAACTTCTTGAGTCATAGTTACCAGCAAATAATCAAATTACACCGATGGTACACAATATCCAAGGGATCAAGATCAAACATGAAGATATGACACACATATTTATACATAGAGCTATACGCTCGCAAGTGGCCCACAATGGGCAGTTTCCTTAGAGCACCCTTGGGAGTTCTATTAGGCTACAACTGCAATGTCCTATTCTAAGTCACACCCTACCTCACAATCAGAATCCTCGTCCTCTTCATATTCAGGCTCAGGAATCTCACGCCCATACTTTTTCAAGTAAGCTGCTCCAATTTTGACCAACTGTTGGGCGAAGAAATTCATACTGCCAGTTCGTGCGGATAAACATATACATCTCAAGCATATTGGCAGATAAATTCCTAGAATGAAAGTCAGCGAGCAATGCTCCCGCCCCGCTAAAGACGAATTCTATGTTAGCAGAGGCAGACCGCTTGCTCCCAGCGTCCGCACGAAATACAGCGACGTGGATAGGAAAGTCAGTAGCGTGTGCGGTGTAAAACGCACACTGATCAAACTCGTCCGTTTTCTTGTCCACAAACTTGCCTGAGGTCACGCCGGTCTCACACAGCTTTTCAAACAAATCCTTCTCCGCAGATATCAACGCGCTCAGAAGATCCTCCACGTTCTCAGTTGCACCTACTGAACGTGCAATAGATGCAGGTTGTGACCTCAAACTCCCCGCTAAGTCTATCACGCCAGTACGGCGGCGCTTGGTGCTTTTCACCTGAGAGCCGCTCCTCTCAAGCACCTCTCGCACAGCTTCCTGATCACTTGCTGAGGCAGCAGTCATGGGTTGGGAAATGCTCGATGAACTTTCTGTCAGTGTGCCACCTTCTTGAGATCCACGGAGTTTAATGGCGCCCACGGAATACTGGTGCTTGCCTCGCAGCCGCAGTTGCCTGTTGTAGACGGCATCCATGAGTTCCAGGCTCGCGGACTTGCCGATGAAAAGCGGCCCTGTCTCACTGGTGTCGATCGAGGGGTTCATTTTCAAAGCGAGGAGGGTGTCATCGTCCAGAGTAAGCAGCCGTTTCTCAATCTGCTCAGCGGTGATACGTCGGAACTGCTTGATGTCCGCGGGCAAAGAATCGGCGTGCACTTCGTCCCAACTTTCGTTCACTTCGTTACCAGAAACGATCTCAACCTTATCCGCCGTCAATGTCCGATGTGTGGCACACGCTAAAACGTACTCCTTATCCAAGCCAACTGCTTGATGCCCTTGCATAGCCTGGGAGCACTAATAGGGGGTGACCAAACAACTCTCCATTTGTCGACCCTGCTTCCAATCAGAAGCACCCAGGCAACGATGTTGCAAAGGAAACTCCTTGCCCTCCCTTTCATTGGCCTCCACCGGCGTGCACAACACAAATGTTTTGAATACTTGTGAAGGGCACATTTCAACGTTCATGTACCCAGGGAAATACCTAATAAACTATCGTAGTGCACACCTGGTCAGCATCAGACTCGTCACCGTCCGCATCCGAGATTTCGCCGTCACTATCGCCAGAAACGCCAGTCGTAGTCGAATTGCGCGGCAATACGAACACCGGGATTTCTTCACATGAGCCACTCTCAACACCAGTGAGCGCCACCTTAATGTCACTCTCCAATAATCGGTTCTGCCTCAGCATAAGGTACACACCGCCCCAACGAATTGCGTGTTGTCGCTTCACCGACTTCAGCTTCGATCTTTTGACGCCACGTTTCAATTGGGCTTGGGCAAGCCGTTGGGAATGTTTCACCGAACCATGAAAACTGCGACTCTGCTTGGCGTTCTTGTCGATCAGCGCGGATAGCCCGGGATTTTTCACTGCTCCTCCTCCCCCAAGCCCGTATAACACAGCTCGTCGCAGGTTGTGCGATCCACACACCTGATACATCGACATGACATAAAAGCAAGTTACAAACAATACGTGGTTTCGTTTCAACGACAATTCCAAATTTTCCGGCTTTTCGTTCCACAATGGATAGCAAGGTTGCACGCAATTTCATCAAAAGGAAACTCGTGATAAGCATACTCACCTTCATTTTCTTACACAGAATCTTAAAGCACTTCTTGTTGTTCCCAGCCCCATCCAGGGTAGGTAGGGTAATATCGGTCATGGAGATCGCTGCACGAGATAACAACATAACTTTCCAACGTGACAAAGCAGCGCCAGTGTGACTGTTCTCCAGGAACTGCTCGAAACCGAGAAGAGGGCATACGTCAACCAGGATACCATTAAGAAGGAGTATCATTGAAAGTCGTAGACACGCAAAGGACACCTTATTGTCTTGTGGACTCCAGAGGTCAGATTGCAGTCCGAAACATGGCTCGCCCAACTGCTGCTTCGTTTCTGCAATCACAGCCAGGAGGTTCACCATCATCAATTCACGAACGATTTCGGATATGTTTTCACAGGTGCTACGACAGGGTGGGACATATCGTTTGTCCAGTCCAGAAGTAAATTCACGAAAGTTCTGACTTTCTGCCTTGTGCAAGTGACCCAAATCCAGGACATGCCACAACAGGAAGCGAACGTGGTGAGGAAGCGCATCAGGGAACGAATACAGCTCAGTGATCGAGCCGTCATCCTCAAGTTTCAGCTTGCTGTGCTTTGAGGCGACGCGTGCCTCAGTATGCTCGGCAGGGTGATAACGTGCAAGATGCTTGAATAATACCCCGGTCGAACCGCCGAATACCTTGAAAGAAAAGCTCTTGGAGCACAACCGACATTTCCACAACGTGAACTTTCGAGGCTTCCCAACGTGTTTTCCAGACAAAGCGACGTGCGTGTCTTTAGCAATACGCTCGAAGGTACGGTACACCGGCGATATCAAAGAGCCATCCCCGCTAGCTGACTTCTCGGTGGGGTTGGTCGGTGATGGCTGTGACACAAGGGCAGTATCCAAGATAAAAGGGAGCTCGGCATCACGGTTATTCTTGTTTGTATCGTTTCTGAATCGATTCCATTGGTCCAGTCTAATCCAGTACCCAGGATGGTCTGGATCCTCCAGAACGTCCTCAGCCACCTTCACAAAATTCATGACACACGCACGCACGTAGTGAACGAACGGAAATGAGATACACAAATTCGTTAAAACACAAATGACCACTTGCTTATCCGTCGGATAGGCACAGAAGGACAGAGATTAGGGAATAAACGAAAGAAAAAGCAAGATGAATACCATCACACGCACACACGCACCTGAAAACGGATGCCCTCTGTCCGAGCACAAGCGTTTCCTCTGCCAAATTGCCAAACTGTGGCATATTCCACGGCCGTCGCAGAAAATGACTTCGCTCTCTCCTCGGGGGACATGTCGTTGAATCATTTTCCGGGTATGCTGACGACGACAGAAAGGTCGACATGCTGCTGGCCAGGGTATTTCTTAACGACTTCGCACGGCAGGGCACTCTGCTTCTTGGATGGCGTGGTTCCGACCACATTGGCCCATCGTCTGGCTGGGGGCATTGGAATGCCTTGTAGGGATCGAATTTTATGGAGTTATGTTGTGCTGAGCGTGATCCCTTTGACTTTAATTTGAATTTCGTGACCAAGGCTTTGCCTTATATACGGGTCCAGATATCCAGATTCCAATGTAAAATCTGAAAATTCATTTTGCGCTGGGAGATCCGACGGATAATCGGACGCGGATCCGAGATTTTCGGTATCCGACGGGCACGGCATCGGCACGGATGCGGATAAATCGTGCAATCCGTTCATGCGGACTCGCTGTATGACGTACCCGCTCGGACGCGAGTCATCGCGGATGCAATGAGCTGGCATAACTCGTCCCTTCGGATCATGTCAAACTCAAGGAGCGCAAAAACTCGTCAGATTCGGGTCGACGTCGAATCCTGTCCCCGTACCCAACCCGTGGGCTCGGATCCGGAACTAACCGGTGACCCGTCCCTCGGATTCCGGGTCTGACCCGCATCCGTTGTCGACACTGCTTGATTTGGGTCGCTTGCATGAGCATACTGAAATCGGTGCCACAAGGTTATGGCGGGTTGGGCTGAAAATTACGGCGGGTTAACAATAGAGTCTGATATTGGTAGATCAGTGCAAGGCAGGTATCGATACGGAGGTGCCCACTGAGCATATTCTAATGAAATTAGTTGTGGCATGACCTTGTTAACTTTATGCCCATACCACTCCCCGATCGCCATAGATCCTTCCTTTTTCTCATACTCAATATGCGACAAGTCTGTTTTCCCTTTCAAAACTGATCCTTAAGTATGGAAGTGCTGCTTCTGAAGTATGAAAGGCGCGCGGACACTATCATAACGTCTACGGTAGTCAACTATTCGATGTGTATGGAGTATGGATGTCCATGTTGGAGACTTGGGCAAGGTCAATCAACCCTTGAATATCAGTGAAACTCAATATCTAGAGCGGGAAAATTATTGGAAAGAGTAGGGGTGGTCTGCTTACAGGTGACACGTCAGCCATTGGAGCTCACGGGTGAAACGTAAGCAAGGAATTGCTGCCATTCTTTGTTGTTGGTCCTTTAGGGAGTCCATCAAACATACATGATGTGGGTTACAAGCACGATGTCGATCAAGCACGCCAAGTCTTCGAAAGGGATTGGCGGGCTAGCCGTACGGCGGGTTTATTGGAATCTGCAGTGCCTGCTGATCAGTTTGGTGTAAAGCATGACTGTCTAGGCCTTGTACAGCAGAATGCTCAAACCCTGAAGAAACCCTAAAGAAACCCCATGAAACCCTTAGATCTAGATCTGTAGATCTGCTGAACTAATCGTGGCCGTTGGATCATACGCTGGCCATCGGCAAGACACAGTGTGTAATAGCTCGCGGCCCATCTTCTGATAGTGGGCCGGAGAGTTCATCGGCCCATCGCAGACGTGTCACTGCAGTCGTTATGAACTCGACAGTGACACGTAAGACTCTAATTAGTGAACTTTCACTTAGACTGCCCAATCAGTAATGATTGGGCGCTAATGTTTGTGGCGTTTTAAGCTGCGAACTGCTATATCTTTTGTGAATGAAAATATTATTACTACCTCACTATTGCGAGGTGGTCGACGCGGGGCTGAGTATTGAGGAGAAGGGGCTCGAAAGAGGTACCTCTCATGTTGCTGTGATTGAAGGAAGAGGCTTGAAGCACTTTTGGAGATTACAGTTGTGGGTTGGCATATTGAAGGGAGCGTGGCACGCCGGGCGAACCAGCAGAATATTTACGCACAGAGGAATTTTTATGTACATACTACCTTGCGACACGGTTGGCGATGCTTGTCGATGTTTATTCTGTTTGGTGGTGCTTTGAGGCCGCGCAGGCCCTTGTTTGCCGGGGATAGTTAGGGTTGCCATTTTGGTGCGCGGTGTCGCGCGTTCGTTCTTTCGACTCTCTAGACAACGTAGCGAACGCGACGCATTTTTTACTGCAGCTGGTGGGACGACGATGGCGCTGGTGCTTGGGAGACCTGGGGTGTACGACTGGATCTGGTGGTATGGACTGGTGCGTCGAGGACGTCAAGAGCACGAACGCTGTCCACTTCGGCAGTCTCGGGAGCATGCCGGTGGTGAAGCACGGTGTACTCCTGAAATTACTGAAGTGTTGTTGTTCCACTGCAGGTAATTAATTCGTGGCGTTTTTTACCTACTTGTGATTTTGTTGGTCTTTTATTTTTTCCGCTTCACCGCCGGCAATTCTCGGCTTCCCTTGACGTGACGGCTGGCGTCAACGCGATGCGCTACGGTGAGGTGACGAAGGAATTGGAGTCCGCCAAATGAAGTAAGTATGCTACGTTTTCCTGGAATTTCTTGAGGCTCAACTGAGAATGCTATGAAGCTGGCAGTATTCAAGGAGGACGAGCCGGGATTTGTGGAAGCACGAACGATCGACACAGCGCAACTGAGGTGGCAGGCACACAGGAGGATCATAGTTAGCTAGTATGATCTGTGCCACGATTTGTGGTTGGTAGCACGTAAAAAATTACTTCTCACGAGTATGAATTGAAGTGAGCTAGAGTTACGGAGATCTCTGCTTTGTGATCAATCAGAACGTTGTTCCGATGTACAAAATTTAAACATAGCTTTGTTTGCCAGTCATCAACGCGCCACTATTGCGAGGTGGTCGACGCGGGGCTGAGTATTGAGGAGAAGGGGCTCGAAAGAGGTACCTCTCATGTTGCTGTGATTGAAGGAAGAGGCTTGAAGCACTTTTGGAGATTACAGTTGTGGGTTGGCATATTGAAGGGAGCATGGCACGCCGGGCGAACCAGCAGAATATTTACGCACAGAGGAATTTTTATGTACATACTACCTTGCGACACGGTTGGCGATGCTTGTCGATGTTTATTCTGTTTGGTGGTGCTTTGAGGCCGCGCAGGCCCTTGTTTGCCGGGGATAGTTAGGGTTGCCATTTTGGTGCGCGGTGTCGCGCGTTCGTTCTTTCGACTCTCTAGACAACGTAGCGAACGCGACGCATTTTTTACTGCAGCTGGTGGGACGACGACGGCGCTGGTGCTTGGGAGACCTGGGGTGTACGACTGGATCTGGTGGTATGGACTGGTGCGTCGAGGACGTCAAGAGCACGAACGCTGTCCACTTCGGCAGTCTCGGGAGCATGCCGGTGGTGAAGCACGGTGTACTCCTGAAATTACTGAAGTGTTGTTGTTCCACTGCAGGTAATTAATTCGTGGCGTTTTTACCTACTTGTGATTTTGTTGGTCTTTTATTTTTTTCCGCTTCACCACTGGCAATTCTCGGCTTCCCTTGACGTGACGGCTGGCGTCAACGCGATGCGCTACGGTGAGGTGACGAAGGAATTGGAGTCCGCCAAATGAAGTAAGTATGCTACGTTTTCCTGGAATTTCTTGAGGCTCAACTGAGAATGCTATGAAGCTGGCAGTATTCAAGGAGGACGAGCCGGGATTTGTGGAAGCACGAACGATCGACAGCGCGACTGAGGTGGCAGGCACACAGGAGGATCATAGTTAGCTAGTATGATCTGTGCCACGATTTGTGGTTGGTAGCACGTAAAAAATTACTTTTCACGAGTATGAATTGAAGTGAGCTAGAGTTACGGAGATCTCTGCTTTGTGATCAATCAGAACGTTGTTCAGATGTACAAAATTTAAACATAGCTCGCTTTTTGCAAACTACCCACCGCTGAATTCCAACAGGTTATGGGCCCACTTACTTTGTAAGTGCGTTCTATTTTGTTTATCGCGCTAATTTCCGTTGCGCGTACGCAAATTCATTATGGGAAGAAGCAGACGCCAGGTGACCCCGCCGTCTAATCCTGATCTTGGCGTACCAGCGTCTGAGGAGAAGCCGGGCGAGCCAACTCCGCGGGATACTGCTGTTGCGCTGTGTAGCCAACAGGAGCAAATCTCGGCACTTACGGACATGGTTAAGACTATGGGTGCTCAACTTTGCGAGCTCCACAGCCTTGGTCTGATAGGTCACCGCCCCGCTGTCCCTGTGGACCAACATTTTATTTCGTCGCTCGCTGGTGGGCGACGACCTTTACCAATTCTTTTTTATATGACTAAAGGACTTTCCGCGGACTCGCACTTCTCTGGCAAAAATTCTGACCAGGAAGGAATTTGGGACGAGTGGCTTGCGAAAATTCGTCCTTCTCTGCGTCACCCTTCTCTGGCGCTATTGCTTTCGGAATCGACTCCACTTCATATGCTGAGGGGGGACGAGTCCTATCTTGAGGAAGCGAATCAACTATGTTATGACTTCCTCTGTCGCGTTACCACTGGCACTGCGAACGCTGTTGTTCGCAGCTTTGAACCGTACTCTGACGGTCACGGAGCCTGGCTTGCGCTTTCCAAATTACGACGCAACACTAGTGTCGTCTATTTCATCAACCAGGTGGATAAGCTGTTCTTGCTACCTAATCGACTTTCATATCTTTCTCCTCCTCTTTCGGCGTTTCTGGAAGCGAAGGGACTCTTCGGCGTATACACGAGTACTCCATGAACACGCGCGTTACGCCTTCTGGCAAACCTCTCTGTATGGAGACGGCTGAGGCCATGTACACTGCTATGGCTATTGTGAGACTGCATCCCGACTATATGCTCCTCAAGGCCAAATTCATGGTCGAGGCCCTCCCTACTGCGGACGTGCTGGCTGACCAGGTCACATCTCATTACGACACAATACTCGCCCCGCGCGCTGCTGTGACGCACACTGCCCACGCAGTGAACCACACCGGCGACAATTCTGAATCTGAGGCTGCTGGCAAGGTCCCTTGCTCTATCTGTCACAGACGTGGCCACCCTTCTACAGACTGCTTCATCAAGAACGTCGAGAAGCGGGAGGCGTTCTTCGAGAAGGCTTCCCCCTCTACCAAGGCGGCAATTCTTAAGAAGGTTGCGGACTACGAGAGGCATGGTAAATTACCGAAGCCTGGTGAGCACCTTGGTGCTGCAGCTAGGCAATCTGAGCTTTATCCTGGCCTGGAGGAAAGTGGTGAGGTTCTATTTGCTCTCCGAGAGGCTGGTCAATCTGACTTACACCCTGGTCTGGATGAGACTGGTGAGGACATATATGCTGGCGAGGAGGAGGAGCACTCTGACACTGGTGAGACTTTATTTGCTCTCCGTGAGAATGGGCAATCTGACTTACTCCCTGGCCTGGAGGACACCGGTGAAGCTTTATTTGCTCTCGGTGAGGGTGGGCGATCTGGCTTACACTCTGGCCTGGAGGACACCGGTGAGACTTTCTTTGCTCTCCGTGAGGCTGCATGTCGCTGGAACAATGAGCACACTCTCCCGACTTCGGTGACTTCTGACTTCTCTGATGTCCCCGTGACTCCGATCCACCTGGTCTTTGGGAGTAACTCTGGTAAATCTTCCTTGGTGGACCCTCCATCCTCTGGACTCGCCCTCTCCAACAACTATTCTGTGCTGGACAGAGTGTTGGCGGTGCCTACTGATGCTGCTGCTCGCTGTGCTAAGGTGGCCGGAGGGGTGGTGGATCCTGACCTGCGGGTTGCGCCCCGCTCCACTATGGGCAAGAGCGGTGTTCTGGATTGTGGCGCCACCAAGCACATCTTCGACTCTATGAAGGTGTTCACCGAGGATGATGATGGTGACCACTTTGGTGACAACTTTGATGACTCCATCCCCGATCTGGACTCGGGCTCCGACTCGCATGAGGATGATGATCCCGAGGCTTGTCAGGTTGGACTATCTGGACATCCTGAGCTTTATCCTGGACTACGAGTGGATATCTTGACAACCTACCCCGTGATGATCAAATAAGGACTGAAGGGGCACCATCCCCATACCACTGGAGCTGGAGGGGCACCATCCCCGTATCACTGGAGCTGGAGGGGCACCATCCCTAAGACTGGTGTGGCAGACTGAAGGGGCACCATTCCCGAGAACTGGCATTAGCTAGACACTCACCCTTTAGAAGGGGTATTGGAATCTGCAGTGTCTGCTGATCAGTTTGATGTAAAGCATGACTGTCTAGGCCTTGCACAGTAGTCAGGATGCTCAAACCCTAAAGAAACCCTATGAAACCCTTAGATCTAGATCTGTAGATCTGCTGAACTAATCGTGGCCGTTGGATCATATGATGACCATCGGCAAGACACAGTGTGTAATAGCTCGCGGCCCATCTTCTGATAGTGGGCCGGAGAGTTCATCGGCCCATCGCAGACGTGTCACTGCAGTCGTTATGAACTCGACAGTGACACGTAAGACTCTAATTAGTGAACTTTCACTGAGACTGCCCAATCAGTAATGATTGGGCGCTAATGTTCGTGGCGTTTCAAGCTGCGAACTGCTATATCTTTTGTGAATGAAAATTTACGCTCGCTTTTTGCAAACTACCCACCGCTGAATTCCAACAGGGTTAGCCCGCCTTTCGCAGAATAAGCACTAGGCCTGCGTCTCCTCTTGCAGAGGGTGTTGTTGGTGAGTGTGGTTAGCCGCCGCGATATGGTGGGGCCTTTGCAGGTGCTCGGTCCGACTTTGGTTTCGTTCAAGTCTCACATCGGCAGCGTTCAGCTGCTCACTTTAGCTAAGGTAGTGAGCTGGGCGGGGCTGCCCCTCGGCTCGATGATGTCACTGGCCTGTTTGCATCACAACGTGGGCGTTGCCATGACGAGCCCGTTTTACCGCGAGTTCCTCGTGAAGATGATCTCTCCGTTCGTCTGCGCCGCGGCGTTCTCTGCCGTGTACCTCTACAACAACTGGCTGCTGGCTCGCACGGTCTCAACAGACAAGGTGACAAGCCTGAGCCAGCTGGCGTGGTCCTCAAGCTTGAGAGATTTCGTCCGCATGGCACGAGTGTTCGAGGGAGCCCCAAGCCTGATGATTCCACGGATGGTGAGATGATGGGGCCGGAGAGCTTTGTGTGCTACCCTCTCCATGCAACCCTCGCCATCCCTCCCACCCGCCCCCGACCCCCTCCTCTCCACCCGTCATCTTTTGGAGCCGCCGCCATGCACCACCAATACATTTGACCCACTCCGCATTCACTTCCACTTCCACTTAAGCCTCCCTCCGCCATGCCTGGTGTTGTGGCCCCTGGAGCGCGCGGCCGCACGCCTATCCCATGACTGACCTGTCAGTGCCGCGCCGTCATGGGAGCCCCACAGCTTCCTCTGGCTGATGTATGTCGCGAAGCACAAACTTCTGAGCTGGCTCGGCACTGATGTCGCAGGAAGGAGGTAAGGAGACGGACGAGGCGTTCGTCCACCTGCGCAATACGTTCATGGCGAAGTCGGTCACCTTGGGGCTCTTCGTTCTCCAGTTCTTGCACCCCATCGTCGGGACCGCGGCACTTGAGCTTTTCCACTGCAACAAGTTCAAACTGGATGATCCCAATGACGACAATCAAAGCTGGCTCAACCTTGACCGGTCCACGGAATGCTTCACGCCCAGCTGGTGGGGCTACGCTTCAGTCTCCATCTTCATGATCGTCTTCTACATCTTGGCCCTGCCCACTGCCATGGCGATTGGCCTGTCATGGCTGAAGACCAACCGTGGGTGCGTGCATCGCCATGGCGCATCATCCCGTCCCTCGTGCCTGGCCTATGCTCCCCTACGTCACACGGGGCTGACGTGGACCTGACGGGTTGAGCCACCCTCTCCTCCCGGTGGTCTCTCCGTTGTTATCAAGCGCTCACCTGTTTCCGACTTGGCGTGGCTTACATCTTGAGCCAAAGACCGTGGGCGCGCATCCGGGACACCTACCGTGGGCGCCTGGCGGGTGCGCAGCAGCGATGGAGAGATCCTCCGGAGCACTGCGAGCACTCGGGCTCTTCAGGCCTTGCTTCGCGGTCCGCTCTCAAAGCCTGTCCGTCCTCCTGGCTGAAGATGCAGGGGGTGGCTGCAACGCCTGGGCAGGTATAAAGTAAAGATGGACCCGATGACGTGGGCAATGGCGCCCGCCTCATGGCAGCGGTTCATGCCTGAGGAGCAGTTGAAGCTGCTGAACTCGGAGACAATGGATGTGGTGTTGTACTGCCGGAAAGAGTATGTCGAGGAGCGTGGTGAACACACCTTCGTGAAAGTTGCGCTCGGGGTGGAGCTAGAAGGCTCCGCCGTCACCACCATACTCATCCAGGTGCGGCGCTGCAAGCACTCTTTGTAAAGCTGTCGGGCCTCGCGCGCCACGCAAATGCTTAAGGTCTGCAGCCTTCAGTCGGCTGCGATGGACGCGCGTGCTTCGTTCGGCTCAGGCGCGCATTGACAGCGAGAACGCGGACGGGAGCGAGCTGAGAGGTGGTCCTGCCGGAGGATCGTGGGATTGAGCAGAGGGTTGATTCGCGCAGGATGACGGGAGCGAGCTGAGAGGTGGTCCTGCCGGAGGATCGTGGGATTGAGCAAAGGATTGATTCGCGCAGGATGACGGGAGCGAGCTGAAGCACCACAACAGTCTCTTAGACCAGTCCGTGGTGACGTTTTACTTCGGCGAATTATATAATTCCTTCGAGCCGATGTACCATTATTGGAACAGCGTTATTATACTGCGGCTGCTCGCGCAAACGGGGCTCGTCGTGATCATGAAGATCTTCACCACTGATCAGTATGCCATCATGTACGCGCTGGCAGTAGCGATGGCAACCGTTCTCCTGCAGGCTAAGTTTGCGCCCTACAAGGGTGCAATGGCTGACCGGGTTGAGTTGTTGTGCTCACTGGATGTGATGGTCGTGCTCTTTGTATTCGTCATGTCGGAGAAGGCCGATCCCGAGGACTATAATAAGCAGAGTGCCAGCGACGCTCTCTTCGCGGTGCAGATGCTCCTTGGCCTTTATATTGTGTGGATTATGATACCATTCGTCAAGGTGTGCCTGGCTCACCACACACAGACACACAGCGAAGACATGCACCTCTATTTCTCTCATATGAGCGCTGCTCTCTTCATGCCTTCCATTGGGCGTGCTCTGAGCTGGTGATTGATCGGCCATCGAGCAGGAAGAGTTCTTGGAGGTGGAGGGCAAGGTGCTGGCTATGGTCCGCAAAAGTGTGCTCAACGTGCAGAAGCGGCTGAGCAGGCAGAGCAAGGCTAAGGTGCGCCGCACTTCCTGGCGCGCCGTCTTGAACCTTGCGCTCTCGGGGATCACGCGCCGTCTCAACCAAACTGCAGTAAGCCCTTGGAGAGACGCGTGGATGCTAGGCAGAGATATTAGGCAGCACCAAGTTTATGGCACCATGCTTTCAAAGATGAAGAGTCATTGATCGGAGCCAGTGGACGGCTCAGCCGGGGAACCGGAGAAATCGCAAGTTAGAATCGAGTAGCGCCGCGGCCATGCTGACTCTGACTGTGTTTCGTATTTTTATCGGTGGAGCGTCGACTCGCCTTAGGAGAGAGGAGACTGGTTACTTCGCGCCATGACCATGATGTGCTCTTCGGAAAAAGGTGAGCCTTAGCGGGTCATGGGGGTGCCGAGGTGGGGTGCTGTCCGAAGGAGGAAAGCAAGGTAGCCGAAGAAGAGACCGGTGCACCTACCATAGGTGACTCCAAAGGCCTTGCGTCTCGCGCCTCCAGCAATCTTAGCTTTGCGTCTCGCGCCTCCAGCAATCTTAGCCTTGCGTCTCGCGCCTTTAGCAATCTTAGCCTTGCGTCTCGCGCCTTTAGCAATCTTAGCCTTGCGTCTCACGCCTCCAGCATTCTCAGTGCCCAAAAAGAAGTAGCTCCCAGTCA
>LGRX02035549.1:0-107817 GCA_001247695.2 Cymbomonas tetramitiformis | reverse complement strand
TACTAGTCAGGTAAGGCCATGCTTATACATAAACAAGGGTAAGTAGGGCCCTACCTATCATGTATCTATACTCAGGTACTAGTCAGGTAAGGCCATGTTTATACATAAACAAGGGTAAGTAGGGCCCTACCTATCATGTATCTGTTTATACATAAACAAGGGTAAGTAGGGCCCTACCTATCATGTATCTATACTCAAGTACAGGGTAAGTATGGCCATGTTTAGACATAAACAAGGGTAAGTAGGGCCCTACCTATCATGCATCTATACTCAAGTACTGAGGATCAGACATTGTCATGTACATCTTTGGAGACTGTCCATAGTAAGGACTAAATAAGCGTAATAGCCCAAAAAAAAACAGATTCTAAAAATATTTTTTTCCAATGTTTTCAAGTACAGCCCAGGTACAGCCCAGGTACAGGGTAGGTATTGCCCCCTACTTACCCCTTACCTACCCAATGCCCATACCGACCTAACTTTGAGGTGCTGTAACAGGAAGTGCTGAAATCTGTGTAGGCAGCCCTGACCGGGAGTCCCGGTGCAGGCCCCTATGACAGATTACTAGGTAGCCAACACTGGACCTGTGACTGACTGTAAGCCCGTACTGTGACACACCAAGGTGTCACAGGTAGCTAGGACCGTAGCCGTTCCGACTCTGTCACCGTTCGGGGTATATCTAGCTTAGGGTTTATTTATTATACGAGTTTATCTATATCAGTTTCACAACACACACTATTATCTGTGAACTTGGATATTCCAGTAGGTCGTGGCCCCATCCACGCTTTATTCCACTTGCTAGTTTGGCCATGATTGGCTAAACGGCCGCTCGGAGAGGTGGTGCGCGTTTGCGCGTTTGGGCATTAGTGGAGATTATGAGATGAGCGGCTTGCGGTGAGCGACTTTGGGCCGCAGCTATGGGGTGCCGGCTTGGATTGGGTTTCGTCGTCGCAATGTCCATTATCCACGGTTTTCTGCTCGCTCTGATCCTGCCTGCTACCGTATTTTGGGCTGGTGACCTTGGCACCTTTGACTTCGACGACATCTTCCTTCGCCCCTCGCTAGCATGGCCCGACCGCTCTTTCCGTGTCTGTGACGTCACATTTTCTCCGCGACCCTACCCAAACGTGTTACAGCGTGCCGCCTCCCCTCAGGCTTATCTGAAAATGGGAATGACGACAAGATCTAAGAAGTCCCTTACGAGGGACAGCGACATTGATGCCTCTCTAAGGCTACTTGACGAGGTGCGGAACACTCCAACAGCTGCTACACCTGTGGTTCCCACTCCCAACCCTGCATCGAACGTGGACGCGGACGTGGCCGTCAGACGTTATTTGCAGGAGCAGTCCAAGTTGGTCGACGAGATTTACAAGGCGCGCTTGCATCGGGCTTGGGCTAAGAGTATCCGTGAGGATATTCTTGGCGACAAGAAGCACCATTTTCGCGGTACGGACGACTCTGGCCTCCTGTCCGACCTGGTGGTGCAGCTGCGCACGGAGTTTCAGTCTGCTGGTTTGGAGCTGCGGGCCTTCGACCTCGAGGACCCTCTGGTGCCCGTAGTCGGCAGGGTTAATGGGCTGCTGTACGACGTTCTGGCTCTCGTGGTGGAGAAGCACAGCAACGCGTATGTCTGGCTGACTGGCACTGCCTCCTCGGCTGACCGAGATGGACGGCGTGCTCTTGTCGACATCATCAAGGGCTCTGTACCGGTGGCGCTGCGGGAATCGCAGCAGGAGGAGCATGCGGCCTTGCGTTATCCCGCAAACGTTGACCCGCAGCCGATTTTGGCTAAGGAGCAGCGTTTGGTGCGGGATAACAGGACTTCAGACTGGACTCCGACCGAGGCAACACGAAAATTATCCCTCTACACCCGCCTCGACCCCGTGTTTTACGCGGCGGTGAAGGTCCGCTATCCCATGGCTGCTGACCTGTCCCACGTGTCCCTTGCTTCTCTTCGTTCCTTGGTTGTCGAAATTTATCAGTCTTGGGCGCAAACGGATGGGGGCAAGGCGGCTTCTGGTGCGGGCGGAATCTCCGCGCATCTGTCCAGCAGCGAATATGACTCGCTGCTGCAGAAGATTACGGAGCTGAAGGAGCTGGTGCAGCGGCAGCACGGTGAGACCGCTCCGGTGGTACGGCAGCAGCGGGAGAGGGTTCAGCAGAAGCAGCAACAGCAGAAGTCCCCACATCCGCGGGGTTTCCGTGTAGGCACCCACAAGGCCCCGCCAGTGGGATTCGACCGCGATGAGCAGCGGGCGAAGCCATTCTGCGGAAAATGCAAAAAGGCGGGCAAAGGTGAGCACTATCACTTTTACCGCGACTGCCCGTTGGGTGGCCGTCAGCACCCGCCCAACTCTGCGGCGGCATTCTGCATCCCTATCGACGAGGAGGATGCGGACGGGGTGCACGCTCTGGCAATGTGTGCGGTGTTCCAGCACGCTGCGGATGATGGAGCGGAAGCCTTCGCACGTGCTGCGGCTGCGTACGGGCCTCCTGCGGTGCTTTCTGCGGGTGCGGTGGGCGGCATTGACGTCTCCGCCTACGGGTTCACCGTGGAGCAACAGCCGACTTCCGAGGGGGACTCCATTCTCCAACGACTCGACGATCTTGCTGCGGAGGTTCACTCCGCAGCCAATCCGCAGGTGCACTACACCCATGCCTCCTTCCCGCCTCCTGCCAACATTGGACGGGAGGCTTCGGCTCTGGTGTGTGAGTCCGCCGCAACGGTGGCCGCACCGGAGGAGCAGGTTCCGGCAGGTGGTGCGGCGGCATCGGCGTCCGCCGTGCCGGCCCCTGCTATGCCTGTCTTCCAGGGGAAGGATGCCGCACCCGAGCTGCTGCAATCGGCGAAGTTGACCGCCACGGCGGACACGGACGGTGAATTTGCTGGGTTCGTTCAGACTGTCAACCACGCCGCCGTCCAACCCATTGACCTCACGGGTTACAACACCGACGACTATGAAGACCTTGCCGACGGCACATTCACGGTAAAGCCACGGGCTTCAGACGTCTCGGCAAATCTCTCATCTACACCTGCGACCCAGGCACCTAGCTCTGGTGGTGCTCTGGGTGACTGGCATGCCGGTGCTCCCCGCAGCTACGGCTGTGGAAAGCCTCCGTGGGGATTCCCTGCCCACGCTGGCTTGTGGGGAATGCCTTTTATGCTCTCCTTTATTCTCTTGATTTCTATCATGGGAGTGGGGACCGCCGCCTACACGGCGGCCAATGACGTCGGATCTGTGCAGGTATCGGGTCAGGCTGCTCCGCAGCCTGTGCTGTGCAGGGGGGACTTGTGCATCTACTCTGGTATCTCCGAGCTGGACCCCGTCACACTGGATGCGGTGCTGCACTCCCTGGGTGCTGCGGCAGTGCTACTGCCGCCTGACCCGCTGGAGGGCAGTGCTGCGGGCTGCTGCGGTGATCAATGTGGTGACGGTGCTCCTCTAATCTTTGACCCCGAGTAGTTTTATTCCTAGTTCTGGCAGTGCACCACCTTCTGGTGGTGTGCTGAGATGTGCTTTGACCTCAACATGGTCTTCAATTGGCTTTTACTTTGACTCCTTATATCCGTTAATCTGACTTGCTGGCGCCGTGTCTTTCAGTAGTTTAGCAGGACTTATGTGCCTGTGTGTTTTTGCACTTGTGCCGGCTAGAGGGTTTCCATTTGTGTATCAGAATTGCACAGTTGGTTTGGCAGTTAGGCTTGTCACCCTAGCTCCTGCCCTAACTTATTTGGTATCTCGGACTTGCCTGTCAGTCACCACCCACAGTGCTGGGGTGGTGTGCTGAAATCTGTGTAGGCAGCCCTGACCGGGAGTCCCGGTGCAGGCCCCTATGACAGATTACTAGGTAGCCAACACTGGACCTGTGACTGACCGTAAGCCCGTACTGTGACACACCAAGGTGTCACAGGTAGCTAGGACCGTAGCCGTTCCGACTCTGTCACCGTTCGGGGTATATCTAGCTTAGGGTTTATTTATTATACGAGTTTATCTATATCAGTTTCACAGCACACACTATTATCTGTGAACTTGGATATTCCAGTAGGAAGTGTAAAATGTTTTTTCAGTTAAATCTTTGGAGACTGTCCATAGTAAGGACTAAATAAGCGTAATAGCCCAAAAAAACAGATTCCAAAAATATTTTTTTCCAATGTTTTCAAGTACAGCCCAGGTACAGCCCAGGTACAGCCCAGGTACAGGGTAGGTATTGCCCCCTACTTACCCCTTACCTACCCAATGCCCATACTGACCTAACTTTGAGGTGCTGTAACAGGAAGTGTAAAATGTTTTTTCGGTTAAATCTTTGGAGACTGTCCATAGTAAGGACTAAATAAGCGTAATAGCCCAAAAAAAACAGATTCCAAAAATATTTTTTTCCAATGTTTTCAAGTACAGCCCAGGTACAGCCCCAAGTACAGGGCAGGTACCGAGTAGCACAACTTTGAGGCCTCAAAAAGTGAGGTTACCAAAGCCATTCCACCCAAAACTTCGCTCCATATGTCTTACATCGACCCAAACCATCGATATCAACAATAAAAAACAAACTATCGGAAACTTCATTTCACCCGATTTTGGTTGGTTTTGCCATTTTACTGCCGACATTGCCCAAGTAGGGCCCTACTTGGCTCGAAACACAAGGTAAACACAAGGTAAACACAAGGTTCTAAATTTGTAGGGGGAAAGCCGGTGCGGGCCATAACCTGCGAGGAAGACAGATCCGCTGCCCGGCTAAGCTCGCTGAGCATCAAACTGATAAACACATAAACAGTGTCTGGCCGAGGCTTTATGCTCTCGGAAACCCAGACAGTGAAGCAAGACTGTACTACTGTACTGTACTACTGTACAGTACAGTGCTAGGATGTCACGGACACGATACGGAAGCAGGGTCAGGCTAGGGGCTAGTCAGAGCCCATAATAACTAAGCCTAAACCCGAAGTCCAGCAATCAGTTGTATATATCAGGCCGAGAATCGTTCAAATTCATTCGCTGAAAACGTCCGATCATCGTTCGCAAAGGCGTCGACGGCTAGCGCAAATAATCCGTAACGTAAACCTCGGATACCTTGAATCGTCACTCTGAATCACGATACGCTTTAAGCGTCAATCTGAATCACGATACGCAATTCATGGAACCTTGAATCGTCACTCTGCAATACGATACGCAATTCATGGGGGCTACATCCTAAGAACTGTAAGGCTAAATGCCTAAGGTGAGGGTTTAAAGTGGACTCGGTTTCCCCCAATATCCCATTCGGGTTCCCTTCGAACACACCATGAGGGACGCCTCAAATCGGTTAGAAGACTGGTACCAGCAGCAGCAACAACAACAAAGACATCAAAGACATATACAAAGGTATGCCCGTTGTGAGGTCACAACTCTCTTAAGAGGGGAGATCTGTCAGGGTTATGACCGATGACACATGTGTCATACATGTCATACATGTCATACGTGTCATACGTGTCACACATGTCATACCATGTCATGTCATGTCATGTCATGTCATGTCATGTCATATATCATAATGACAGACAGTCGTCCGTACGGTCGACTATGACATGTACCGTCATATCATCTGTCATTTACTCAAGGTAAGACTTGAGTGACACCTGTCATCGAGAGGCCAGTATTCTGGACTCGAGATGGCAAAGCAAGATTGAACCTTGAGGAACCAAATGGTTCGGAGAGAACTCATCTTCGCTTCTAGCATGTTCTGAACAAGCATGTGAGTATCATATGGCTTATTCGTTCAGCCGATACTGATTGTTCAACCAATGCCTTGGGTTCACAACCCGATAGCGGTGGCATCTATGAGATGCAGGGCATTCGGTATAGATGAGGTTTGTAGCGTTGGGCTACAGTAAAAACTTCGGACGAAGCACTGCACTCATCACCCGCTCTTACCAAGCACGAGTTGTTACTGTTCAATAACATCCGTGCTATCTTATCATATCATATCTCGCAGCTTGCTAGCGAGACCTTATCAGTTGATAATCGATTACAAAAATGAAACCGATTCCGACCCTTGGTGTACTGTGTTAAATATGGAACGTGAGGGGGGCGACCCCCGCTCCCCCCTTTATTTTCGCCGCTAGGACACGATCCTAATTGAAATTGGCAAAACCAAAGCGAATGACCAACCCGTATTGGAAGATTGGCAAGTAGGCCTAAGTGTTGGGGTGCCATGTGTACGCCCCGATCCCGTGCCATTCACGGGAAGACCGAAATATATATGCGGGGTGGATATATATGCGGTGTGCTGTGTGGGAGGCAGAGGTCACTCAGCGATATCACAGCCTGAGATGAGATAATAAAATAACTTGGTTGTTTTATTAGCGGGTCGGAAACTGCAGAATGACAGATGCTGATGTGGCACCTCAGGGCGAGGGGTGAAACTGGAGACACTTTCCCCCACCTAATGGGGGGGGTGAAAGTCACTCTCTCCATGACACCACCTCACCCCGAAGGTGTGAGGTGCCATGATCAACAATCACAAACAGGGAAACCCTAATCGAACACGTGCACCAGATTCAAGGGGCCTTTTTCAGCCCAGCTAGTATGGCTTTGCCCGCGCTAATCCTGCAATGCGTGCTCTAGGGGCTTGCGCCCATGCATGTGCCGTGGGGATCACTACTCCCACGGGGTAGGCTGCTAAATTCGTCAAGCAGACTCCAAGGCGGCGGCGGCGCTCTCGATGAACAAAGAAGCCAAGTGCCTCCGATGTGAACAATTGTTCAAGCAATGCCCAAGCGGGGCCAAAGACCAAAGCCGTCCAGCACCACCGAAACGAATGAGTCGCAGTAGGAGGGGGGAGAAGGGCGAAGGTGAAAAATGCGGTGAGTGCGCGCGACGAACGTTTGCGCAAAGTAAAGTCGGATATAATCGTCGATGACAAAGGTGCTCGAGTAGATGTCGGGTCGAGGACAGGATGCTCGTGTATATGTTGGGTCGAGGACCGGGTGCTCGACGAATTTCTCTGTGTCGATGAGGCACACGAGGTCAAGGTGAAGGCGTAGAGGACAAGGGTGCTCTGCCAAATAAGCGTTGGTGAGGTACGGACGATGGTGCGCACCAACCGAGGTCAAGGGTGCTCGGAGAATGGTTGGGAGGGCCGGGGGCGCTCCGTAAAAGTGGGTGGAGGGCAACCGACGGGCGCTCCAAATGAAAACCAGTGACGCGAGGGGCGACGCTGTGTACCGCAAGCAACGAAGGTGGTTGCGGGATCAGAGAAAATGAAAGCGATGAGCGACCACTACCAAGTGGTCAAGCCCATAACCTCACGGGAAGACCGAAAAATATATGCGGGGTGGATATATATGCGGTGGGAGGCAGAGATCACTCAACGATATCAATGAGATGAGATACTAAAATAACTTGGTTGTTTTCTTAGCGGGTCGGAATGACAGATGCTGATGTGGCACCTCAGGGTGAGGGGTGAAAGCGTGAAACTGGAGACACTCTCCCCCACCTAATGGGGGGGTGAAAGTCTCTCTCCATGAGCCATGAGTGAAACATGAAAGGGGCGCGGAGGGAAATGGGGGGGTTTATTCCCCCCCGCCCGAGAACTAGTTTTCAAAAATTCTCTTGTCGTTGTGCGTTTCTACTTTCTTCGCTTGCGTTGGACTGAACAGTCATACGAGTTGTCAAATGACATGTTTGATTTTAGGGTTTAGGGGTTGCCCTTCTTTCGGGGATGCGATGAAAAAATACGGTCTAAAGGATCCCGACTAGCAGGGATGCGATGAAAAAATGTTTAAAAAATATCGGATAAGTGATCAGTGATACAGTGAATAATCAGTTTGAGTTCTGCGCCTGCCAATCCATCTTCGAAGTGACCATTTCAGCGTAGGTTTTCAGGGATGGCAGGTTCCCTAGGTTATGCATCGCGGCTATCCCACCGACCTCCAGATATGCTTGGTGGCCAACTCGGGGCGAGAGAATTCTTTGACCCAGAAAACGAAGTCAGAACACGTGCGCGACAACTTGCGATTCTCATACAGGAGACCCAGAGTAAAGGCGGCGTAGTTGTACACACTGGGGCAGGGATTTCTACCTCAGCGGGAATACCTGACTTCAGAGGTATGACTTCTTACAAGTAGTCATGAAACCACTCTATGGGCGCTTATGGTTCGTTTTCTTCCCGCTTCCAGAGTGTAGTTTCCTGAGAATAGGTCTTCCCCCGCTCTTTCTCCCGTTCGCTATTCGTGCAAAACCCTAGGGCCCAACGGTGTTTGGACTTGTCAGTCGCGCGGCGATGACCTGCCCAAAGCAAGCCTCCCGTTTGATCAGGTAAGTAGTTTTCACGAGATATGCCTCGTTTTGTCGTGTCCTCGGAGGCCAAACGCGTTGCCTACTTTTATCTCCAAGTTGACGCGTGGCGTCCGCAAGCGGTTATTCCCCTGCCGGTCGGGCAGGAGACCTACAGCTGATTTGCTTCTTGCGTGCATATTCGTGGTCAAGGTTCTGCGGCGTGCCTACTCACATCTCACCCGATGTTACTGGGAGCTGACACACGACCTCCTTCTTGCATTTGTTTTACTTTCGACTTGAAGTGTCGAGTTGCTCTATGGTGCGTTGATGAATGGTATGTGCATTGGGTTCAACCGCTTCGATATGTCGAAGGCGCGTCCATCCTTCACGCATATGGCGATTCTTGCGCTCCATCAAGCTGGTCTCGTCAGGTTTGCACCCTTCAGTTTGCCCTGTCTCGTCTACTTCCCAGCAGCCTTTCCGTCAACACGCGGAGATGACGCCCAAAGCGTCTTAGAGATCGTTGACTAGCAGGATGAGGACGTTGTAATTCACTCGGCAGGTTTGTTGTGAGCTGCAACGTAGACTGCCTACATATCCGTTCAGGTGAGGGGAGGATTCTGCTTACAACTCGATGTTACTCAGGATCATCCTCTGCGAACACTCTTCCGTGCTAAGGGGAGCGCTCTGCGTTGAAGTTGCGATACTCTGATGCTGTTCACAGCAGCTTCTATGCACGACCATCATTGCCGTCTCTGTGCCGATAGAAACAGGGTATCACAAGGCTATGGCCTCACCTGCTGCTCGCATCGGAAGCGGGTCTATAGGGTTTTGAAAACTAATCTCTTCCGGGGCTTTCCGCGATACGACACGCAGGCCTTCCCCGTGAAGCCCTGGCCGAGCTCCACGGCAATTGCTTCGCGGAGCGGTAAGCCCCGCAAAGCCGCGCCGTGGCAGAGTGCCGCGTCTTCTTCTCTTGCTAGCGCCCACAACAGATAGCATTTTCTGTGGACTCATAGCGCACCGTCTCCGCAGGATCCCCGACGCCGCAGCCTCTCGGCATGCAGCGGAATGCCTTTTGCTCTGTGTAGAGCTGCCCCTCAGATTTAGGGTTTTTGAGGGTTTAGACCAGCTAGATAAAACTGGCCACCACTGCAGAGTCACCTCTACTGTGTGAACCTGGCCGTATGTTCTGAGTGCAATGTGTTGGATACGAATTAATCCATATGCTGAGTATAACCTTGCCCACAACGGCAGCATGCCATCTGCTCGGTGTGAACCTGGCTACATGTGCCCAACGCCACCTGCTCGGTGTGAACCTGGCTGCATGTGCCCAACGCCGTTTGCACGTCGTAAACCGCTTACCTGTGTCCAACGCCATCTGCTCGGTGTGAACCTGACTACACGTGCCCAACGCCAACTGCTCGGTGTAAACCGCTTACATGTGCCCAATGCAACCTGCTCGGTTTGAACCTGGCTACTTGTGCCCAATGCCACCTGATCGGTGTGAACCTGGCTACATGTGCCCAACGCCATTTGCACGTCATAAACCGCTTACATGTGTCCAACGCCATCTGCTCGGTGTAAACCTGGCTACATGTTTCCAACGCCACCTGCTCGGTGTGAACCTGGCTGCATGTGGCCCAATGCCGTTTGCACGTCGTAAACCGCTTATGTGTCCAACGCCATCTGCTCGGTGTGAACCTGACTACATGTGCCCAACGCCAACTGCTCGGTGTAAACCGCTTACATGTGCCCAATGCCACCTGCTCGGTTTGAACCTGACTACTTGTGCCCAATGCCACCTGATCGGTGTGAACCTGGCTACATGTGCCCAACGCCATTTGCACGTCATAAACCGCTTACATGTGTCCAACGCCATCTGCTCGGTGTAAACCTGGCTTCGTGTTTCCAACGCCATCGGCTCGGTGTGAACCTGGCTGCATAGCCTAACGCCGTTTGCACGCTCATAAACCACTTACATGTAATGCTATCTCGCTCGGTGTGAACCTGGCTGCATGTGCCCAATGCCACCTGCACGTCGTGAACCTGGCTACATGTGCCCAACGCCACCTGCTCGGTGTAAACCCGGCTGCATGTGCCCAACACAACCTGATCGGTGTAAATTTCGCTGCATGTTTCCATTGCCGTTTGCACGTCGTAAACCGCTATCAATTGTCTAATACCACCTGCTCGGTGCGAACCCGGCTGCATGTGCCCAACGGCACCTGCTCGGTGTTAACCTGCCTGCATGTGCCTAACGCCGTTTGCACGTCGTAAAGCGCTTACATGTGTCCAACGCCATCTGCTCGGTGTGAACCTGGCTTCTTGTTTCCAACGCCATCTGCTCGGTGTAAACCTGGCCGCATGTGCCCCCAATGCAATCTGCTCGGTGTGAACCTGGCTGCATGTGTTCAACGCCGCCTGCACGTCATAAACCGCTTACATGTGTCCAATGCCACCTGCTCGGTGTAAACCCGGTGCATGTGCCCAACACAACCTGATCGGCGTGAACCTGGCTGCATGTGCCTAACGCTGTTTGCACGCCGTAAACCGCTAACATGTGCCCAACGCCACCTGCTCGGTGTGAACCTGGCTGCATGTGCCCAATGTCACCTTATCGGTTTGAACCCGGCTGCATGTGCCCTATGCAATCGGCTCGGTGTGAACCTGACTACATGTGCCCAATACCATCTGCTCGGCGTTAACCTGGCTGCATGTGCCTAACACTAACGCCGTTTGTAGTACTCTGGCTGAGACCACGAGCCTCCGGACGCGATTTTTTCACTTTTTTAAGGATTTTTTATTTTGTGTATTACACCAGAGGCTCTGGTGCTTTTCGCGTGAGGCCAAAAAAAAGGTTCTCCGAATGCTTCAAAAACTTCACGGTTCCGAGAATGTGGTTAGACAAGCAGAAGTTCTGCTTGGAGCAGGGTCAAAAAGTCATCGGGCTCTTCACAAACACTGGAAACAGGATTTTTACCGTAAACTCTGGCAGAGAGCAAAACTGTAAATCTTACAAAGTGCATAACTTTTCAATGAATGCTCTATTTTCGATCATCTAACCATCATTCCAATTTAGATTTTCACCCCCATGTCGAGTATGCACGTGGTTACCTTAAATTTCATCTCTAGGCATATGAAGTATCTTGCCTCCCTAGTGGAGTCAAACACTCCCACTTTCGGAATCAACCGCGATGTTGCGCTAATATGTTGACACGTATATCGATTTCACCCGACATGTCGATATATAAAATCATATAGATATTGATAATGTTCACTTCAACGAGTTACATACTTTTTCTAGCCTTCTGACTTCGGCTACGCGCCGTGGTCGGTACTACCGGCTCTGTCTTTCTCCTTTTCTTTGAAGTCGTATGTTCCCTTACCCTGCAAATGTCGCACTTGCTATTGCAATTCGCCTTTTTGATGTTCACATCTCCAAAATACATTGCTATCTTCTTGTGGCGGCACATCTTTTTCTCGTCACAATATTCCTTCATGATTTTCAAGCGTTCATGACCCACATCCTGTGTTTGTGCGTTAGTAAGGGACGCAGCAAGCTTATTAAAATCTTGTGCCGAGTATAACAACAAACATGTGCTATCATTTCCATCTCTACCCGCTCGTCCGATCTCTTGAACGTACCCATCAAGTGAATGCGCCATTGAGTGATGCACAATCCACCGCACATCCGCTTTATCAATTCCCATCCCGAAAGCCGTTGTCGCCACCACTACCTTGGTCGCCCCTTGCATCCACCTCATGTACACTTCGGACCGCTCGAAATCTTGCAGATCCCCATGAAAATATCCAGCTAGAATTTGTCGTGTCATGAGCCAAGTTGCTAATCTCGTATCAAGAACATCATCGTCCATCGCAAGCATAGGCGCATTACTGAATTCCGCAAAGTAATCCGACAATTTTGATCTATATCTCTTCGATTTTAATAAAGTATTCCTTTCTTCTTTGCAGCACGTGTGCCGATGAGTGCCACGAAATTTTGCACGATCGTACTTCTTCGCGAACCAGTTATGTAGTCCACCCGCAGAGATGTCGAAGGTAGCATCGCCTTCCACGTCGTCACTCACGATGCATTTGTTCGTGACAAACGCAATATCTTCCCACCAAGATGGGTTATTGACCACATAGTGCTCGCGGAGGTCAGTCACATCTGAGTGGCGATCAACACAGGATGCAACATCATCATGATTCAGATACAAGCTCTTGAATATAATAATGGCATACAAGTGGATCTCGAACCGCTGGATGTTATCCTTAGAAGTTGGCCACTTCATTCTATTTAACCAAAAATACCCAACAACCCAACATCTCACCCTGTTCAGTTCACCGACGTTTTTTATGTATGTGTTGCTGGCGCCACCCTTACCCCCCCCACACCTAAATGCCCGCCACAGGCGGCTCGGCTGTCCAAATCAGCTTTTGAAAAATGCTCCTAACTCCCCATGCACCCCCCCACACATGCATATGCACAGCTCCAGCTGTATCCGACCCTAGGTCAGATACAGCTGGGTCCGAACCCTAATATCTTCGCCGACGTTTTTTATGTATGTGCTGCTGGCGCCACCCTTACCCCCCCACACCTAAATGCCCGCCACAGGCGGCTCGGCTGTCCAAATCAGCTTTTGAAAAATGCTCCTAACTCCCCATGCACCCCCCCACACATGCATATATCACCTTATGTGACGGTTCCACTATTCAAGTTGAAGTTCTAGAGATTCACATCTCATTTGAATCTCTCCTGTGGTCATAGCACACACCCAAATCCTTTCAGGGTTCTCAAAACAACCCCCCATAGGTATGCATAAGTCAAATAAATATGCACAAGGAAAGCCTTCCATAAATTCCGCACCTCCATCGCTAGCTAATGGCTAAAGATTTGGGTGTGTCACACTTCACACAACTATACCGCAATCGCGCCTGCACGCACATTGCACTCCAAATACCTTTCAGTCATCTCCCAACATCCCCCCATACGTTCGAAGAACTCAAAGCACTGACCATAAGGAACTACTGAAAAAAATCCGCACCTCAATCCCAGTCCCACAGCTCAAGTTAGACAAGTTCGAAATGCGTCAAATCTATACCGCAATCGCGCCTGCACGCACATTGCACCCCAAATACCTTTCAGGCATCTCCAAACATCCCCCCATACATTCGAAGAACTCAAAGCACTGACCATAAGGAGCTACTGAAAAAAAATCCGCACCTCCATCCCTGTCCCACAGCTCAAGTTAGACAAGTTCGAAATGTGACAAATCTATACCGAAATCGCGCCTGCACGCACATTGCACCCCACATACCTTTCAGGCATCTCCAAACATCCCCCCATACGTTTGAAGAACGCAAAGTACTAAGCATAAGGAACCACTGAAAAAAATCCGCACCTCCATCCCTGTCCCACAGCTCAACGTTAGACAACAACTTCGAAATGTGACAAATCTATACCGCAATCGCGCCTGCACGCATATTGCACCCCAAATACCTTTCAGGCATCTCCAAACATCCCCCCATACGTTTGAAGAACGCAAAGTACTAAGCATAAGGAACCACTGAAAAAAATCCGCACCTCCATCCCTGTCCCACAGCTCAAGTTAGACAAGTTCGAAATGCGACAAATCTATACCGCAATCGCGCCTGCACGCATATTGCACCCCAAATACCTTTCAGGCATCTCCAAACATCCCCACATACGTTTGAAGAACGCAAAGTACTAAGCATAAGGAACCACTGAAAAAAGTCCGCACCTCCATTGTTGCCCATCACTTATTTTCTCAGCATCCCCAACTCGTCGCATCAAGCGGAGTAAGTCGAGTCGGAACGGAACTTCATGGGGACTTTAAGGAGAATCCTCGAGGTTTCAGCATACCTTGGAACTATCAATCTACTAACTTGCTTAATAGCTGAAGATATTGTGCTGCGCTGTAACATTTTCATTTTTCCCAATATACGGTAAGCATAAAAACAGGCGTTTCCACGGTTCGCGTAGGTTTCCGTGGGGAAAGAGGTAGCGAAATTCAGGCCAAAACACGAAAAGAACCAGAGGTTACGAGCTGCTTTCCATTGTTGTCTGTCGAGAATCGCGCGATCGGCCGCGCAGCGGCCGAAGCTCGTAACCTCTGGCAAGCCAGAGTAGCTCTATCGTAACATGTCTACTCGTGCTGTCTAGTGTAGAGTACGTATAGGCGGGGGGACACTTATTACCACGGGACACGTATTACCACTGTGCACGTGGGTGATGCCTTGCGGCCATATATAGCCCAAACCCCGTTAACCCAAGTTGACTTTTGAGTAAATTTGGAAGCCCGAACGCCCCATATATCGGTCGATGCTCGGATTCGCCTTATCTGGAGTGAAAACCCTGGAAATGGACTACCCGGAGTAGCTAAAAATACCCCCGCAGTTCTGGTATCGATAACAGGCCTTTGTTTAACTCGACAAGAAGTTATAATTACTTTTTTTGGGTGTATGGAAGGTGTTTTTTCTATGTGGCATGACGCGCATCGCGGTACAGTGCTTGAACTGGGGTGTGCAAGATCACCCTATATTACGTAATGATACATGGTAATAAGTGTCCACCTTGGTCATTTGACGCATACCGTCGACTGCTGCGATCATACAGTGTGACAGTCGAGTGTAGCATCTTATTGTTATAAAAAATGAGAGATTTGGATGCTGCTATCTGCATGCTCACGATTATACATACACGATACAGGTCAACATAGTGTTACACTTACTATGAACTATCCTATGTCGCGTGAAAACCTTGGCCCCGACGTCCACGAGTGCAGTGCTCGTTCGTTTCACTCTGCCTGTCGGGTGTGTCCTTTCCGTCTACGCGTATCTATAGTCGCCGCCAGCCGACGAAGGTGATATTCTTTCCTATCTATACAGCCTTGCCTTGTTTCGAACGGACCGTATGACATAGTGCCAACCGACCGGCATGGGGAAGGAAAGAGAGCACGCATTATATGCGGAAGCGGTAGACTATTGCATCGATAATGGATGCATGGGATTTAAAGCGATTCTCGTTCCCAAGTTCAAGGGTCTTGACCCCCGATCAATTGGTAGGAAAGTGACAGCCCGCAGTTGGCCCATCAGGGCGCATCCAATCGCAGAGCATCTCGTGACGACAAGAAAGTACTGACGAAGGTTGAAGAAGAGTGGTTTCAGAGATTCTACAAGCGCCCCGCGTGTATGGGCGGGCAAGCGAGGCGTGCCCACGACGGGTTATCAGTCAAATTAGTCCCATGGGGTCCCAATGGGTCCAAAACATCCCGCTATAGGGGTCCACACCCCCTGCGGGTCGCACTCGAGGGGGCTCATTCCACGGGAATCTCATTGCCGAAATCTGGCTTTTTCCGATTTTCGGCCGTTCGGGTGGGGCGGCTTGCGCCCGTCTGGGGGGCCATGTGGCGTCATGGTAGGTGGTTGCAAGGCTTTGTACACGTCAAACTACATCTAAATGGTAAGTTTTGCCTATGGTATCGCACCGTGGCCGCCCGCGCGGCCCACCTTGGGTGCGTGCCACCGGCGGGTGCAGTGCGGCGTAGCACCGCCCGCGCCCCGCGTGTATGGGCGGGCAAGCGAGGGGTGCCCATGACGGGTTATCGGTCAAATTAGTCCCATGGGGTCCCAATGGGTCCCAATCATCCTCCTATATGAACTTTACAAGTGGGTGAGGGGTGATAATTGATGGATTTCCATATGGTAATAAGTGTCCCCTACTTTTTTGACGGAAAATATTCATATGATGTGGAAACCCCCGCAAGGGCCCCAAATATCGTATCTGACCAAAATGGGAGCTTTTTGACATCCAAAATATACAAAATTTCCATGGCCCATGATACCGAATCGCCCGTGTCGCGCCCCAACGCCGCACCCTCAAAACAGTGGTAATAAGTGTCCCCCCGCCTATAGTGTCTACAGTACTCTTGTTCCCAGAGTTTCTCCGAGCGCGGCCGCTGCGCGGCCTGCGACACGCGAGGGTCGACGTTACAGTTGATGGAAGAGGCTCGGAGAATCTCTGGCATTACTTGGCAAAAGCGCTCAAATGCCCGTTTTCGCTATCTCTTTTCCCCGCAAATAGGTTAAACCAACAGCCGAAAACGAGGATACGATAATTTATTGCAAGCTGTGTAGTTAACGTAATGGAGCAAACTCGACGGAATATTCAAGGTATGACCTCTAACTATTATTTCTTCTTGCTCGCTTGCGAATGGGAGGCCTCTAGGGCCCTTTAAAACGCATGGCTGATAGGGTACTTTCGCAGATTAGCGCAAGCTAAGCGTGGCGGAGATGATGGATTAAACGCTCTATAGTTAACGGAATCGCTCAATCTCGACGGCATATTGCAGGTGTGAACTCTAACTTTTATTTCTTCTTGCTTGCTTGCGAATGGGAGGCCTCTAGGGCCCTTTAAAACGCATGGCTGATAGGGTACTTTCGCAGAATAGCGCAAGCTAAGCGTGGCGGAGATGATTGATTAAACGCTCTATAGTTAACGGAATCGAGCAATCTCAACGGCATATTGAAGGTAAGGGTCCCACCTAGCATATTTTCTATTGCAAGTAGTCATGAAAGTTGTGTAGAGGTCGCCAACGTTGAGGGCTGATAGGGTATGTCCGCAGATGCGGCATTAACCCCAACGAGCGAGAACGAGCACTCCAACCTCCATAGTTAACGGAATCGAGCAATCTCAACGGCATATTGAAGGTAAGGGTCCCACCTAGCATATTTTCTATTGCAAGTAGTCATGAAAGTTGTGTAGAGGGTCCAAACGTAGAGGGCTGATAGGGTATGTCCGCAGATGCGGCATTAACCCCTATGAGCGAGAACGAGCACTTCAACCTCCATAGTTAACGGAATCGAGCAATCTCAACGGCATATTGAAGGTAAGGGTCCCACCTAGCATATTTTCTATTGCAAGTAGTCATGAAAGTTGTGTAGAGGTCGCCAACGTTGAGGGCTGATAGGGTATGTTCGCAGATGCGGCATTAACCCCAACGAGCGAGAACGAGCACCCCAACCTCCATAGTTAACGGAATCGAGCAATCTCAACGGCATATTGAAGGTAAGGGTCCCACCTAGCATATTTTCTATTGCAAGTAGTCATGAAAGTTGTGTAGAGGTCGCAAACGTTGAGGGCTGATAGGGTATGTTCGCAGATGCGGCATTAACCCCAATGAGCGAGAACGAGCACTCCAACCTCCATAGTTAACGGAATCGAGCAAGCTCAACGGCATATTGAAGGTAAGGGTCCTACCTAGCATATTTTCTATTGCAAGTAGTCATGAAAGTTGTGTAGAGGTCGCCAACGTTGAGGGCTGATAGGGTATGTTCGCAGATTGGAGCATGGCCACCCCAAACGAGATTGAGTCCCCAAGGCTCTAAAGTTTGTCAAATCGAGCAAGCTCAACGGCATATTGAAGGTAAAGGTCCTACCTATCATATTTTCTATTGCAAGTAGTCATGAAAGTTGTGTAGAGGTCGCAAACGTTGAGGGCTGATAGGGTATGTTGGCAGATTGGAGCATGGCCACCCCAAACGAGATTGAGTCCCCAAGGTTCAAAACTTAGTCAAATCGAGCAAGCTCAACGGCATATTGAAGGTAAGGCTCTCCCCTAACTGCTTTAATTCGTGAACTAGTCATGAAACTGATGCACACTTGCCCAATGTTGATGGCTCATGGGATATGTTTGCAGGGTGGGGCATCCCCTCGTGGAGTGAGAATGAGCACCCCGGGTTGAATTTTTGAGTGATTTCAGCAAACCAAACGGCAAATAAAAGGTGTGGGCTTCCCCAATATCGCCTCGATATGAGAGTGTGTGTGGGGGGCTTATGGTGCTCACGCAACGGCTTGTTTAGCTTGGAAGGGTAGGTTGGCGCGAAAGCATAAGGCGTGCACTCAGCCTCTTTTTGGGTTTGGTATTGTGCACAAAGATTTGGGACATGAGTTAGGTGACGTTTTCCATCCTGTGGTACAGGCTGTGGTGAACATGTGGGTATAAGGATGGGTGTAGGGGGCTTTGTGAGCTCCCGGGGGGGTCCATTTAGGCTAGGGGTGTAGGGTTAGGTGCATTTGCATGTAGCGTGTCATCAGCTGTCATATAGTTTAGGGTATGGTGACCGAGGCAGGGAAATTGGCACATGATGCATGGCACCGGCTTAAAGTGCAGGCTGTGGTGAACATGTGGGTATAAGGATGGGTGTAGGGGGCTTAGTGAGCTCTCGTGGGGGTCCATTTAGGCTAGGGGTGTAGGGTTAGGTGCATTTGCATGTAGCGTGTCATCAGCTGTCATACAATTTAGGGTATGGTGACCGAGGCAGGGAAATTGGCACGTAATGCATGGCACCAGCTTAAAGTGCAGGCTGTGGTGAACATGTGGGTATAAGGATGGGTGTAGGGGGCTTAGTGAGCTCCCGGGGGGGTCCATTTAGGCTAGGGGTGTAGGGTTAGGTGCATTTGCATGTAGCGTGTCATCAGTTGTCATGCAATTTAGGGTATGGTGACCGAGGCAGGGAAATTGGCACATAATGCATGGCACCAGCTTAAAATGCAGGCTGTGGTGAACATGTGGGTATAAGGATGGGTGTAGGGGGCTTAGTGAGCTCCCGGGGGGGTCCATTTAGGCTAGGGGTGTAGGGTTAGGTGCATTTGCATGTAGCGTGTCATCAGCTGTCATACATTTTAGGGTATGGTGACCGAGGCAGGGAAATTGGCACATAATGCATGGCACCGGCTTAAAGTGCAGGCTGTGGTGAACATGTGGGTATAAGGATGGGTGTAGGGGGCTTAGTGAGCTCCCGGGGGGGGTCCATTTAGGCTAGGGGTGTAGGGTTAGGTGCATTTGCATGTAGCGTGTCATCAGCTGTCATACAATTTAGGGTATGGTGACCGAGGCAGGGAAATTGGCACATGATGCATGGCACCGGCTTAAAGTGCAGGCTGTGGTGAACATGTGGGTATAAGGATGGGTGTCGGGGGCTTAGTGAGCTCCCGGGGGGGTCCATTTAGGCTAGGGGTGTAGGGTTAGGTGCATTTGCATGTAGCGTGTCATCAGCTGTCATATAGTCTAGGGTATGGTGACCGAGGCAGGGAAATTAGCACATGATGCATGGCACCGGATTAAAGTGCAGGCCGTGGTGAACATGTGGGTATAAGGATGGGTGTAGGGGGCTTAGTGAGCTCCCGGGGGGGTCCATTTAGGCTAGGGGTGTAGGATTAGGTGCATTTGCATGTAGCGTGTCATCGGCTGTCATACAGTTTAGGGTATGGTGACCGAGGCAGGGAAATTGGCACATGATGCATGGCACCGGCTTAAAGTGCAGGCTGTGGTGAACATGTGGGTATAAGGATGGGTGTAGGGGGCTTAGTGAGCTCCCGGGGGGGTCCATTTAGGCTAGGGGTGTAGGGTTAGGTGCATTTGCATGTAGCGTGTCATCAGTTGTCATACAATTTAGGGTATGGTGACCGAGGCAGGGAAATTGGCACATGATGCATGGCACCAGCTTAAAGTGCAGGCTGTGGTGAACATGTGGGTATAAGGATGGGTGTAGGGGGCTTAGTGAGCTCCCGGGGGGGTCCATTTAGGCTAGGGGTGTAGGGTTAGGTGCATTTGCATGTAGCGTGTCATCAGCTGTCATATAGTTTAGGGTATGGTGACCGAGGCAGGGAAATTGGCACATGATGCATGGCACCGGCTTAAAGTGCAAGCTGTGGTGAACATGTGGGTATAAGGATGGGTGTAGGGGGCTTAGTGAGCTCCCGGGGGGGTCCATTTAGGCTAGGGGTGTAGGGTTAGGTGCATTTGCATGTAGCGTGTCATCAGCTGTCATATAGTCTAGGGTATGGTGACCGAGGCAAGGAAATTGGCACATAATGCATGGCACCGGCTTAAAGTGCAGGATGTGGTGAACATGTGGGTATAAGGATGGGTGTAGGGGGCTTAGTGAGCTCCCGGGGGGGTCCATTTAGGCTAGGGGTGTAGGGTTAGGTGCATTTGCATGTAGCGTGTCTTCAGCTGTCATACATTTTAGGGTATGGTGACCGAGGCAGGGAAATTGGCACATGATGCATGGCACCAGCTTAAAGTGCAGGCTGTGGTGAACATGTGGGTATAAGGATGGGTGTAGGGGGCTTAGTGAGCTCCCGGGGGGGTCCATTTAGGCTAGGGGTGTAGGGTTAGGTGCATTTGCATGTAGCGTGTTATCAGCTGCCATACAGTTTAGGGTATGGTGGACGAGGCAGTGAAATCGGCACATGATGCATGGCACCGGCTTAAAGTGCAGGCTGTGGTGAACATGTGGGTATAAGGATGGGTGTAACTTGTAAATTGTTTTGGGGTCATAAATAATGAGTGTTTGAGAGTCAAAAATAGAGTTTTAGGGTCAAGAATGAGTGCACCCGGGCCAGAAATGAGTGTTTCAGGGTCAAAAACAGTGTTGTGGGGTCAGAAATGAGTGTTTCAGGGTCAGGAATAGTGTTTCAGGGTCAGAAATAGTGTTTTAGAGTCAGAAATAGTGTTTTAGGGTCAGAAATGAGTGTGTCAGGGTCTACAACGGCTGCATGGGGTCACAAATGGGTGTTTTACGGTCAGAAATAGTATTTTAGGAGCAAAAATGAGTGTTTAAGGGTCAACTTTAATGTGTTGGGGTCAAAATTGATGGGATCGCGGGTGGCGGGTGTGGACACGTGCAGTTGTAATGGAGGCGCCAGATTTGTTGACATTAGGAAACCGGCGCATCTTCAACAATGACAGCTTCCGCGGAGATCAACTGAGAATTTGTCAGACAGTTTTAGATGATAAAGAAGTATTTGTTGTGCAACACACTGGGTTTGGAAAGAGTTTGACAAGAGTTTGGAAAGAGTTTGACTTAAGATAAAGAGACATCGGCTCCTTGTGTCATTGTGTTATGCTCCGATAAAGACGGTGATATGATGGTAAATCAAAATTTGATATGATTATAGTCATCGACTTCTCACGGCGTAACATGTCATACAAATAATAAAAAATGTGGCATTATCGATCTATCAACATTACTCAAAGGTGTTTCAACGGGATAATGTGATGAACCATATCGTAGTGGCCAAACATCAAAAGGTAGCATACAAACAGAATACTCGAAATCATGCGGAAAGAGCATTAATACGGAAGATTAACGGCTCGATACCATCCCCGCTATGAATCAACATCTAGATCGGCCAAGTCACAATATGGTGATTTGGCCCATTTATTTGTACAAACAAATGGTTGGAGTGCGTAAGTCGTGAAAAACTGATGAAGTTATCTATGTACTTTGTTGAATTTGGATAGAGTGCGCTAAAGTTATGTAGTTTTGAATGATTTTGGTGCCAGACTTTTGCAGCTCACTGAAAACCTGGCAGTTTTCAGGACGTTTACCTCCATAACTTGAGCTCAGGTCAATTTCTGGGCATGTGTTGAGCAGAACTTCTGTTTGTTTGGCCCTCGTGCTGAAGCCCCTGAAGTGGTGTGCACTTTGGAGGACATCGATTTGGAGGCCTGCCGAGTCATGCCAGAGCTTATGGACCCCACAGAGTTACAAACCCTAAAAGTCTATTTTCGTCCATAAGCTCTGGGGACAAGAGTAAAAATATACAAAATTTCCATGGCCCATGATACCGAATCGCCCGTGTCGCGCCCCAACGCCGCACCCTCAAAACAGTGGTAATAAGTGTCCCCCCGCCTATAGTGTCTACAGTACTCTAATGTTTAACTATCATTGGTTAACTATGACTAACTTTGACTATCTGATATTAAATTATGACAGGGGTGTCAGCGGGGGTCTGTAAGGGCCGCCAGGGGGGTCTGAAAATCAGTTTTGGCCGTTTTAATCGGCCGTGGAGGCCCCCCTATCGTGACCCCCCTAATTCTTGTGTGCATTCAGGGTTTAGGGTTTGGGTTTGGCAGAATTATATCAGAATTACGTCAGAATTACGTCAGAGTGTGTCATAGTGGCGGCTACGCCGCCGCCGGTGCCGGTGACTGTGGAATTTGAATATGTCTTATGTGTTAAATATGGGCGTGCTATAAGAAACGGCGCGGCCTTAAATCACTATATTTATATTTATATATTTTCATTTAATAAAATTTAAAAAAGGGAGGTGGGAGGTGGAGGTTGGGTAATTTCAAAAAGTATTTTAGAATTCACATAAATATATCATTTCATTTTATTGTCATTTGAAAAACTTTTCCAAAAAGTAGCACCGCCCACCGCCCAACCTTCCTTTTTATGAAAAATGGGAAAGTAAGAAGATGTAAGAAGATGTAAGAAGATGTAAGTAAATGATAAGTAAATCACACACTAATGATTTGTTTTGACCACGCACGGCAGCATATTCACCGTCATTTTACGCACGGCCTTGCGCGTGCGCGAGATTATTATTGGGTCCTACCGCCCCGTCATCGATATCAAGGCCCGGTATCAATAACTCTGATACCTTGATATATCAATATATCACAAATATCATATCATATCGATACATTTTATTTAATTATCAAGGATATTAGTATCATATCGATAAGGGGTAATTAGTTATTAGTATCATATCAATACCGATAATTAATTATCAATATCATATCGATACGCTTTACAGCTAATTCGTTATCAATATATTGATAATTGCGGACAAATATCATGATATATCAGTGATCCGGCCAATGAAATTTGGTAAAATTAAGGTCCTGGGATCGGTACCTCCACCAGTCTCCCGAGCCCCCCACTGTGCTCCTGTCGTGGCCAATCATCGTGAAGGCTTCAGCTTTATGCGCTATGGGATCGAGGTGATTTATTGTCCACTTTCCTAGGATACTTTGTGTGTTTGATTGAGTGTAACTGTTCGTTGTGTACTATGTGTGTTTAACCTAGGAAAGCTTTTTTATCACATGCAAGGGTGACGGTGGGGGATGTACTTGGTGCCAGGCAAGATGACATCTGCCCGCGCACACTCGTGGGCACGAAGTGCCTGGGAGCAAGATTGGAAACCCAAGGCAAGTGAGAAGCCTGTGGTTCAAGTGGAAGTTCCCAAGCCCAAGAAGAAAGGTGGCGTTGTAACCCTGCTTGACTTCATGGGTGAAAGTGATGATGAAAGTGACCTTGACCCTTTTGTCAGTGAACATTCGGTGGCGGTGGAACGAGCGACAGCCACTGAAACGGCAACAACAGTTGAGCTGGCAGTTGCGCCTGCACCTACAACTAGAGCAGAGATAGAGGAGTTTACAAAGTACCTAGCCCTGCCTGTAGAAAAAGCAGATTGTGATGTTTTGAAGAGGTGGAAGGACCGTACGGTTGACTTCCCTTACTTGATAAAAATGGTGAGGCAGTTTCTAGCAACCCCAGCTAGCACTGCTGGGGTTGAGCGCATATTTAGTGCCTGCGGGCAAATGCATTCTGATTTGCGCAAATCCACAAAAGAAGGCACTCTGCAGCATAGCCTAATGGCTGCACTGAACACAAAGTAGATAACTAGCCGCGTAGCTGGATAGATAGTTAGTAAGGGGGGTGGGTATTATGTACTAATATGTATCAATAGTTATTGTGATATCCCGATTCCTGCCATAGATATCAGTATCATATCAATAGCACCCAATTAGTTATTAGTATCATATCAATAGCACCCAATTAAATATCAGTATCATATCAATATCCTGAATTAGATATTAGTATCATATCGATACCATCGAATTAGTTATCAAAATGTTATCAATACCCCTGAATAAACGTGATACCGAGCCCTGATCGATATTTGAAATTGCGAAGAATCCCGTGTCTTAGATCCGGTTTTCATTAACCGGGTTGCCCCTTTAGGGGGTGTGGGGTTTGCGGGTGGGGGGTCTTGATAAATTTTTTAAATCCTCCCCCAAAAAACTCTAGGTAGAGATATTTTATGTGTATGAATGTTTAATTATTTTTGTATTCCCCAAAAAAAAATATAAAAATAAATATATATATATGCGTACGTGATACATATTTATATACATAATGAAAATCACTTTTTGAAGAAAAACTTTTGGGGGCTAAATTTCACTAGTCATATTCCAGAAAAAAACTTTCAAGCCTGAAATTCCCTTGTCATATCTTGTCATAAGTCATCGACGATCGAAATATTACATTAAAAAAAATATTGCATATCTGACGTACATTTATATGCAATGCCGACAACGTTGAGTATAAATTATATTTTGACTTTGGAATGATTCTGTTTTGTATATAAAACGGAATAATACCGATAAACGGAATAATACCAATGCGGGTTTTTCTAAAATTTATTTATAAAAATCTATATAAAATTTATACATTACAACTTCAATTGGAATGTTTTCGGATGACCGTTCCGGATTATTCCTATTAAATTTGTAATGTAGTTTACAATTTCGACCGAAGACCGTCAGATTAAAATTAACAGTCCGATTTTATTCTCATCGAAATTTAATCTGAGATGGGTCACTCGTGGAGCGAATGGATTTGCTAATAATTATTTATTGCAACGTGGCGGTCTGAAAACGGGTAAAAATCGGAATCCACATAGGTAGGCCATATGTGGCTTTTTTCCACGTAGATACCACATAGGCAAGTGCTACGTGGCTCTTTCCCACGTAGATACCACATAGGCAGGTCCTATGTGGCTTTTGTCCACGTAGATTGAACTTAGACACTTCCTATGTGGCACTTAATAGTCTGAACTAAATTATAATTTATATATCGATAGAGTCTATGCATCGACTGTGCATCTGAAGTATTATTATATAAATTATAATCAGTTTCACTTTATGTCTCGCGCCCTTGATTATATTTTGCAGTCGATTAAATCGCACGTCTCAGATTGTGAAATGTTTGTAACTCAAAAATAATAACACTTGCCAATCGAGCATTGCATAGTCCAGCGAAGTTTCGCGTGGCGATGACATCACATTAGCAGCTTCGCGATTGAAAATTCTTTATGACGATTGGACAGAAATTTTTAATCGAACGAATGATACGAAACCGCGCTAATTTACGATTGCTTGCGATAAACTTTGCAGAGTCATAGCAAAGTCATAGCAGAGTCACATAATCAAAGATAATGTCTCCAATGATTTCATCTTTTTACTGCCTACTCACAAATTTTCAAATATGATATCCAATCGCATCGCTTTATTATTGTCTAATCACGATGCCGACTTCTATTTCTTGCAGAGTCATCATTTTCAGTTATATATTTTGCATCGTCAGCTTGCTAAATTATAGATTGTGCAGAGTCATTGCCTAATCACGATTATATATTTTCGCTTTTCGTATGTTTCGCCTAGTCATCATTTAAAATCGTGTGCTTCTATTATATAAATTATATTCAGTTTCACTTTATGTCTCGCGCCCTCGATTATATTTTGCAGTCGATTAAATCGAACGTCGCAGATTATAAATCGAAAACGTCTCTGCGTCCTAGGTGCATTTTAATCGACGGGGGTGTATCGCGGGTATATATCATTTTATGGGGGGCAGAACAGGGGGGGAGGATTTTTAGTTTAATTCTTATTTTCAATTCATTTAATTCATTTTTTATTTAAATTAACTGCGCTTAATTCTGCGGCTTGCAGCGGAGGGACTATTTCAATTATTATTTTAATAGGAACGGCGCAGCCTTAAATTAGTATATTTATATGTATTTTTCATTTAATAAAATAAAAAAAGGGAGGTGGCAGGTGGGAGGTTGGCTTTTTTAAAAAGTATTTTAGAAATCAAATAAATAATATAATATATTTCATTTTCATTATAAAAAAGTTTTGAAAATCTAAGACCTCCCACCGCCCAACCTCCCTTTAAAAAAAAAATGATTTTCTACTTTTTAATTTGATTCAATTCATTTATTTTTATTTAATTGCGCTTGAATTTTTTCTAAGGCGGCTTTTCGCTCGGCCTCGGTGTATTCTTTGCTATTCAAGTATTGGGTATATGCCGTATTTGGTTCGTGAGCCGCTATTTCCGAAAGCCGAATCATATCGACTTGGAAAATTTTGGAATAAATGTTTTCCGTCATTTTCCTAAACGTTTGATTACCGACACCGATAATTGAATTCATTTTTTTGCCCAACGATGTAGATGTGAATGGTCTTGGGGGCTTTGCATTGTTTTCTAGAAGATACTCTCGTGGATTGTTCAAGTCCTTAATGGATTCTTTAATATACTTTTGAACTAATGGATTCATTGTATAATCAATTTTAAAGCTATTTCCCGTTTTTAAGTCGTGAATTCGTGTATGTCCGTTATTGAAATTGTAATAATTCCCATTGGGGTCGGTCATTTCGTTGTCACTTTTTACAAGTTTGACGTTGTCATAGTCGATACGAGGAGTGAAACTAAGAGAGCCTTTATTCAAGTCTTGGTCCGAATACATTCCGATGCTATATAACATCGCGATGAGATGGTCCATCGAACTTGGGTTTTTTCTACGCAATTCTAATTCATTCTTAAAGACGTTGATAAAATCGTCAACGTAGTCGGTTTTATCACTCAATTTCTTGCCAATCTTTCCCGATTGAATGCTTCGTTGCAAAACTTTTGCTCGAGTGTCAAAAAACTTGTATCTTTCTATACCGATGATTTTCACCAGACTTGAGTTTTTCGTATTATACAATTTGGGCGTAAGTTGAACTTGTTTGATTCGAGTGGTTTCATTTGTATACGCGGTGTTCAACATTTCAATGATTTCCTCGTTTGTGTATTTCGTGTACACCTCAGTCCACTTGCTCGCTTGCAAACTAAACACCTTTACAAAATTGTTGACGACATTCTTCCATTGCTTTTTAGTGGCCTCGGCGATGCCTTCCTCAGCGTCCAAGATTTCAAATATCTCATCTCTAGATAAAGTGCCCTTTGTGCTCCGGTCCGTAGTAGTGTTGGTCGTAGCGGAGGTCGATGCAATTGATGTAGGTGCGGCTCGAGCGGATGTAGATGCATCGGTTGTGGTTTGAGAGGTGGCTTGAGCTCTAATAGGTCTTGGCTTGGGCACGGCATATTTCAATTTCTTCTCCTCAGCACAACGGCTTAGAAATTTTATTTCGGCATCGGTCCAATCGTATTTGCTCAATGTCGCTTCTTGAGGACAATAATCGGGATTGTTTTTGGCTCTCAATATGATTTTTTGTTTGTTTTGCACCTCACTCGTTCGGTCATAATATTTTCTCATTTGGGCTCTTTTTTTTTCATCGATTTCATATAGCTTCTCCTTGAGGTCTTGCGGGTAGGTCTTTGGGTAGTCATTTTTCAAGCGGAATTCTTTCTCGGACATTTCGGGCATTTTTGTTATCTTATACTATTAATGACTATTGTCTTTAAGTGGATAAAACGCATTAATAATATATTTATTGATAGCAATGAGATTATTGGAATTGTTCAGTGGAACTTGTTCCGTGTCAAAAGCGTTTCGAGACAAACATCCTAATTGCGAGATTGTTTCATTAGACATATTGCCAAAGTATAATCCGACGATAAGCGGTGATATATTACAATGGGATTATACCGCTTATGCACCTAAACACTTCGATGTCATTTGGTCTAGTCCACCGTGCACCCAATACTCGAAGGCTCATAGAAAGGGTGAGCGTGATTTGGATTTAGCCGATGCCATTGTGAAACGCACATTGGACATTATCGATTATTTTCAACCCACACATTGGTATCTCGAAAATCCAAGTGACGGGGGATTATTGCAACATAGAGACTTTATGCAACCGATGACGGAGTACAAACACACCTGTTGCTATTGTAAATATGGATTTGCGTATCGAAAAATGACAAATATATGGACGAACAAAGTGAATCTGAATCTGAAAATGTGTAATAAACAATCTTCATTTTGTGAAAACAAACGCAAATATGGCAAACATATAGCTACCGCTCAGATGTCACGGAGTTCGTTGGCTCGAGACGTTTCGTACGGCGTGAAACATAAGGAGAAAGCATATGAGATACCATATAGTCTTCTAATGGAGTTACTCGATTGAAAAAGGGAGGTTGGGTGGTGGGAGGTGCTACTTTTTGGAAAAGTTTTTCATATGACAATAGAATGAAATGATATATTTATGCGAATTCTAAAATACTTTCTAGAAAAGCCAACCTCCCACCTCCCACCTCCCTTTTTTATTAAAATATTTTCCAATTTAAATAATAACAATGATGAATAATTCATTACAATTCCACCGATATGACCCTCCCTGCCGATACCATTAATTTTGAGGTAAAGAGACAAATCACCATTGTCTCATTAGGGCCTCCCGTGGCATCGGCCCCACCATCGAAGGCAGTCCCAGCGGCGCTACCTTCTGCACTCGATGTCACTTGCAGATAACAACTTGAATTTGTTCCAAGCGACGAGTAACCTGACAATCGGCGAGGTTCATTGTCTAGGCATAGATTTAATGGCAACACAAATGAGTTGTTAAAATAATCCGTGCGAGATTGCATATGATTGGAACCCATCATTGAATATTGGTCACCTTGTGAATGTGTTATATTCATATACGCTTGTAAAGGACTATTTGGGAATGCGGGTGTAAGCACATTGTTCACACTCCACGAGTACCTAAACGTTCGATTTCCACCATATGTCTTTGATGGCAATTCAAAAACTTTTCCTATTCTATTTGTATATTTTGCGATTCCCGTTTTGTTGACGGTCCTATAGTTTAATGGTCTCGTAATCGCGTAAGCTTTGTTCCAACAATTTACGGAAAGCGCAAATCTTACGTTCTTATTGTTAGTTGAATCACTTTGAAAAAATGTTGCATAGTTTTCGAAAATGATGGTCAATGCACCTTTTGAAATCAATTCTTCAATGTTTTGTTCCACGACCCCAGATGAGAATGATAGTGTGGTAATCGATGCCGAAACATTGGTGAGCGTAAAACTTGCATTTTGAGCAAATTGTTGCGAAGCCACATCGGCGTCGGTAAATGTTCCAGGCTCTTGGTCGTTTTCACCGTAAAGCAAACACGACACCGCATTATCGGTGAACAATCTAATTCTTATTGCACCTAAAACACTCGTGTCAATTATGGACGGCTCACAAGTCCCCATAAAGCCCAAAAGATTGTTTAAAATGAATTCGCGTCCTTGTCCATCACCGGCAGCATTGTCTTCATCTAACGACCCTGTAATTTTCCCCGCGGTCAATTGAATTCCTTCAGAACCACAATTGGACAAAACTGTCCTATAAGTAATCTCATTTTCCAAATGGTCGCTGACCAACTGCTTAACTTGTTGTATATCACTCGCCTGCGCCACCGATTGATTCACGATGACCCCATTTATGCTTACCTCATAGCGAGAGAAGAGATTAAAGATTTCGGGCAAGAATGTGTGACACGTTTTGGGGCCTCCTCCCGCCGCTGGAGCGTATGTAAACGATTTATTGGTTTTGGCAAAAAATCTAATCGCAAATTTTCGAGTATCAATGAAACTATTTACCGGGAGATTCAGCTCAATGACACCTCCTCCGGAATTTACTACGGTCGAGTTTGATGTTAACAATTCAAATTGGTTCTGGCTAAAGTCTGTCATTTGCGTGGTCGCGTATGAAAGTGATTCGGGAAAGTAACTATCAAGCATATTGTATATATATAATATATATTACATATAAAAATTATTGAGAATCGTGACTAATGACGTCAACCTTTAAAGAAAAACTAAAATATATGTTTCCGGCTCGTGCTTGTGTTATCAAACTTGACGGAGTGCGCCCATTTTCTTTTACTATTTGAAACATCAGCCGGCCACGTGAATCGGTCAATGCAAAGTTGATTTGAGACAACAAAGTTGGACTAATGATGACGCTATAGTTATTATTTGCATCTAAGTATGTATACGAAGATTTGGACAAGTCATCTATACTTATTTTGAATAGTATATCACTAGAAATCATCTCACCGACTTGGTCATCACTAGCCTGAGATAAATTGACTACCTCTAAAGCCGAGCTAGATACCAACGATTGTGTTCGAAGATACAGTTCCCTAATGGTGTTCACACAATAGGGAAAATAGCCTTGCATAACCGTGCCCGATACTTTCCGAAACATAGGTTCTAATTGACTCAATTCAGATTTCCCTGTGAGGTCTCTTTCTCGAACAGGATTTCCGCCTAATAGTTCACTAGAATCATTGTTGAGTGCATCATTCAAGGTGCTAGTAAATGGACTTAAAGCTGCTTGCAAAGTTCCCGTGCATCGAGCTATACTTTTGGTAGAGAAAGAATATAACTCAAATTGGTCTTCTAATGCGGTATTAAATGTCAATTCTATCAATTTCAGATTTGCATCGGCACCGGTTGATACACTTGATGTTACGGTAACGGCGGACCCTGCAGCATTTAATTGTGTGTTGATGGCATCGTCTATAGCGGCTAGGATTTGTGTGTCGTCTAGTGTCTTAGGAAACGGAAAGTTTTGTGGAGTAATTTCGATTGGGTACAATTTGTTGGTATTGGCAGTTTTGTCTCCAACGAAAAAGGTGTTGTTAGTTTGATTTATATCATAAAATGTTTTCTCGATGTAAAAGTCATTTACGGTAAGTTGCAATTGGTCCGTCGTCTTGTATGCAAGCGACTGGCTCGGTATATTGTATTGGCCTAAACGTGAATCCAGTAGGCTATTCTGTTCACTATTGAAAAATAACATTTTTGAAAATCTTGTGACATTCATTAGTAATATATATTATTATATGTGTACATTATTTTTAACATAAGTCTTGAGCTCTTTCTCATTCATTTGCGCATATTTGTAATAATCTTCTTGTGACTCACGTGGTCGTGCATTGGGTATCGATTTGTGTTGATACCACTCGTCAAATTTCGTGGGATTGAGCATATAGCCTTTGATTGTGTACACTAGAATGGAATCTGGAATGTGTGGGTGCAATTCCTTATAGTGTTTGAAGTAATTACACATCAATTCTTTTTGGCGGTCGGTATAGCAAGTTTCGGGTATATCTTTGATACAATTCATCTTATAATACTAATGATAAATTTCCAAATATTCCGTTCCGCAAAAAAAGGGAGGTTGGGCGGTGGGAGGTCTTAGTTTTTGAAAACTTTTCTCTAATGAAGATAAAATAATATAATATATTTTTGTGATTTCTAAAATACTTTTCAAAAAAGCCAACCTCCCACCTCCCACCTCCCTTTTTTTTTGGTAAAAATATTATATAGAATAATATGAAGACGATTAAGTTAAATGATGCAAGACTTAAGATTCAGCCACCTAAAGCCTCAGCCTTTCAATATGAGACGGGTGAGAACCTATTGAAGATGCCGTTCAATATTCTATTGGTAGGTCGTCGTGGTTCAGCCAAATCTACAAGCGCTTGCAATTACTTAAGGATGCTCAAGCAAGATGACAATTGCGACCGTATATTATGTGTAAGCTCGACCTTCGCATCGAACAAGGCTCTGATGGAAGACTTGAAGATAGATGACGAAGATGTCTTTGACCCTGACGAGCCCAAGACTATAGACAATGTATTAAACATAATGGACAAGGAAGCTGAAGAGTATGAAAATTATTTAAAAGAATTGGAAATCTACAAGCAAGTGATGAAGATGATACATAGTGATTCCATTAGTATACTTGAAATACCACCCGAGTATTTATTGAAATTTGCTTCAAACAATTATCTACCGGAATATCCTAGTTCACTAGATATCAGAGGGTCCCGAACTGTGTGGATAAACTGTCATAAGATAATAAACCCTAAGCTAGATATACCCGGAACGGTCTCGCAACGGTCTCGGATACTAGCCTACCTGTGACACAGCGTGTGTCACAGCACGAACCTATAGATCAGTCAGCGGTCCAGTGTTGGTCCTAGGGGTCTGTCATAGGGGCCTGCACCGGGACTCCCAGTCAGGGCTGCCTATACAGATTCCAGCACACCACCCCAGCACTGTGGGTGGTGACTGTCTAGGAGAGTCAGAATGTTAAGATAAGTTAGGGTAGGAGCTAGGGTGACAAACCTAACTGCTAATTCAACTGTGCAATTCTGATACACAAATTGAAACCCTCTAGCCGGCACAAGTGCAGAAACACACAGGCACATAGGTCCTGTCAAACTACTGAAAGGCACTGTGTCAGCAAGTCAGATTGAAGAGCTCAAAGTTGTCAAAGCAAAAGCATAAACCAGATTGAAGACCGTGTTGAGGTCAAAGCACATCTCAGCACACCACCATGAAAGTGGTGTACTGCCAGAACCAGAAATGTAACTACTCGGGGTCAATGGCCAGAGGAGCACCGTCACCACAACGAGCACTGTAGTAGTCCACAGTAGCACGGCGGAGTAACACAGGGCTGCCAAAGTGCAAGGTGTCGGCCACTGAGAAATCATTCGCCAGAGAATTTGACGGAGTCGGTGTTGTTGATCCGTCGATCACGGGAGGCTGCACCGCACCAGGGTGCTGCCAAGTGCTGCCCGAAGGTGGCGCCTCGTCATCCGAAGACGATGCCGGCGACAACGGAGGACCGCCCTCAAATAAGATGCCAGGCGGCGGCGGTCCGGGATTCCACGGCACCGGAGCCATGTAGAGGCCCTGCCGCCGCTGCACCCGCCGGTGGCGACGAGGCGGGATGGCACATGGCACCGTGTCAAGCGGTGACTCCTCGCTCCTGCACAGCACAGGCTGCAGCGCAGCCCGACCCGATACCTGCACAGGGTCGACGTCGTTGGCCACCGTGTAGGTGGCTGCTCCTACCCCCATGACAGAGATCAAGAGAACGAAAGAGAGAAGGAAGGGCATCCCCCACAAGCCCGCGTGGGCGGGGAAGCCCCACGGAGGCTTTCCACAGCCGTAGCTGCGGGGAGCACCCTCACGCCAATCCTCCAGAGCACCACCAGAGTGAGGTGCTTGGGCCGCGGGCGTTGACGAGTGATTTGCCGAGATGGCCGAGGCCCGCGGCTTCACGACGAAGCTGCCGTCAGCGAGGTCCTCGTAATCGTCCGTGTCGTACCCCGTGAGATCAACCTGCCCGATGGCGGCGTGGTTCACGGTCTGAACGAACCCAGCGAACTCACCGTCCGCGTCCGCTGTGGTGGTCACCCGCGCCGATTGGAGTGGCGCGGGCTTCTCATCTTTTCCCTGCGAGACAGGCATAGCAGGGGCCGGCACGGCGGATGCCGATGCCGCCGCACCACCTGCCGGAACCTGCTCCTCCGGTGTGGCCACCGCTGCGGCGGGTACGCACACCAGAGCCGAAGCCCCCTTGCCGTCACCGGCAGGAGGCGGGAAAGATGCGTGAGTGTAATGCACCTGTGGGTTGGCCGCGGAGTGAACCTCCGCGGCAAGATCGTCGAGCCTGCGGAGAATGTCGTCCCCCTCGGAATCCGGCTGCTGCTCCACGGTGAAGCCGTAGGCGGACACGTCAATGCCCCCCACCGCCCCCGCAGAAAGCACCGCGGGCGGCCCGTACGCGGCTGCCGCACGCGCGAAGGACTCCGCTCCGTCATCCGCCGCCTGCTGGAACAACGCACACATGGCGAGTGCGTGCACCCCCTCTGCGTCCTCCTCGTCGATGGGAACGCAAAATGCCGCGGCAGAGGTGGGCGGGTGTTGGCGCCCGCCCAACGGGCAGTCGCGGTAGAAGTGATACGCCTCACCTTTCCCCGCCTTCTTGCACCTACCGCAGAACGGCCTCGCCCGTTGATCGTCACGGTCGAATCCCACCGGTGGGGCCTTGTGGGTCCCCACACGGAATCCTCGCGGCTGCTGCCCCCGCTGCTGCTGCTGCCGCTGCTGCACCCGCTCCCGTTGTTGACGCACAACTGGAGCGGCTTCACCCCGCTGCCGCTGTACGAGCTCCGTCAGCTCCGTGATCTTCTGGAGCAGCGCATCGTACTCACTGCTGGAGAGGTGTGCGGAGACCCCGCCCGCACCAGAAGCTGCCTTCCCCCCGTCCGTCTGCGCCCAAGACTGATAAATCTCGACCACCAAGGAGCGAAGAGAAGCAAGGGACACGTGGGACAGGTCGGCAGCCATGGGATAGCGGACCTTTACCGCCGCGTAAAACACGGGGTCGAGGCGGGTGTAGAGAGACAATTTTCGTGTTGCCTCGGTCGGAGTCCAGTCTGAAGTCCTGTTATCCCGCACCAAACGCTGCTCCTTAGCCAAAACCGGCTGCGGGTCAACGTTTGCGGGATAACGTAAAGCCGCATGCTCCTCCTGCTGCGACTCCCGCAGCGCCACCGGCACAGAGCCCTTGATGATGTCGACAAGAGCACGCCGTCCATCTCGGTCAGTCGAGGAGTCGGTGCCAGTCAGCCAGACATACGCGTTGCTGTGCTTCTCCACCACGAGAGCCAGAACGTCGTACAGCAGTCCATTCACTCTGCTGACCACGGGCACCAGAGGGTCGTCGAGGTCAAAGGAACGCAGCTCCAGACCAGCAGACTGAAACTCCGTGCGTAGCTGCACCACCAGGTCGGACAGGAGGCCAGAGTCGTCCGTACCGCGAAAATGATGCTTCTTGTCACCAAGAATATCCTCACGGATACTCTTGGCCCAAGCCCGATGCAGTCGTGCCTTGTAAAGCTCGTCCACCAATTTGGACTGCTCCTGCAAATAACGTCTGACGGCAACGTCCGCGTCTTCGTTCGATGCAGGGTTGGGGGTAGGAACTGAAGGCGTAGCTGCCGTCGGCGTGTTCCGTACCCCGTCGATCAACCTCAGAGAGGCGTCGATGTCGCTGTCCCTCGTGAGGGACTTCTTGGATCTCGTTGTGATTCCCATCTCTAGATAAGCCTGAGGGGAGGCGGTACGCTGCAGCACGTTTGGGTAGGGCCGCGGAGAAAATGCGACGTCACGGACACGGAACGAACGGTCGGGCCATGCTAGCGAGGGGCGAAGGAAGATGTCGTCGAAGTCAAAGGTGCTTAAGTCACCAGCCCAAAACACGGCAGCAGGCGGGATCAGAGCGAGCAGAGAACCGCGAATAGTGAACATTGCGACGACGAAACCCAATCCAAGCCGGCACCCCATAGCTGCGGCCCAAGTCGCTCACCGCAAGCCGCTCATCTCAAAATCTCCACTAATGCCCAAACGCGCAAACGCGCACCACCTCTCCGAGCGGCCGTTTAGCCAATCATGGCCAAACTAGCAAGTGGAATAAAGCGTGGATGGGGCCACGACCTACCGGAATATCCTAGTTCACTAGATATCAGAGGGTCCCGAACTGTGTGGATAAACTCGTCATAAGATAATAAACCCTAAGCTAGATATACCCGGAACGGTCTCGCAACGGTCTCGGATACTAGCCTACCTGTGACACAGCGTGTGTCACAGCACGAACCTATAGATCAGTCAGCGGTCCAGTGTTGGTCCTAGGGGTCTGTCATAGGGGCCTGCACCGGGACTCCCAGTCAGGGCTGCCTATACAGATTCCAGCATTATCAACCACCGACGTATAAATACAAACATCAACCTAGAATTATTTGTTTTGTAGATGATGCTCAAAGCACTCGATTGTTCGGTAATAGAAAGTTTATAAATCTGTGTGTAAGACATAGGCATTGTGGTATGTTTTCAAAAGACTTAGGAGGGGCATTGGGACTGAGTTTATTGATATGTGTCCAAAACTTTTCAAGTGCACAATATGGGCTTCCAAGAGCCGTGAGAAACAATGCCACGGCCTTATGCCTCTTTAAGATATACGACGAGAAAGAGATGGAGAATGTATACAAAAGTGTAAGTGGTGAAATAGATTATGATGAATTTATCTATTTATGCAGGTCTATGATTATGCTACCAAAGATAAATATTGTTTTTTGCTTGTTGATTTAAATCCCAAAGATGCAAATAAGAAATATAGAAAATGTTTTAATGAATTAATAGTTCCAAGTAGTGATAAGAATAAGAATATTGATGCTCATTCAAAACATTCTTCACAATAACAACTCATCGACGTATTTATTTGTTTACAATCGGTACAAAGGAGTTTTTCACAACCTAAACATTCACCCCACCCTAACCCATCTATAACTTCACAATAATCAAACTCGTTTCCATCATATTCTTCATCGTAGTCATCATCGTCATCATTATCATCATCATCATCATCATCTTGACAAAAGTAATCGGAGATGTCTTCAACACATCCACAACATTCACATTTAATGTCTTTAGTATTGGGCTTTGAATCGGCAAAAATTTTGTGCGATTCGCCCATCGCTTTAACCTCTTCCATTCTTTTTTCCTTCATCTTTTGTAAAAACTCCTCCATTTCAAGTTGCTCTTTCATATCGAAAATCTTTTCTTGAATAGCGAGAGGAAGATCTTTGAAAGTAGTAGAAGAAGCCATTGTTGTTTTTTCTACCTTATGTAAGACAACTCTTTAAGTGGAAAATATTTTTACAAAAAAGGGAGGTGGGAGGTGGGAGGTTGGCTTTTTCAAAAAGTATTTTAGAAATCAAAGAAATAATATAATATATTTTATCTTCATTAGAGAAAAGTTTTCAAAAAGTAACACCTCCCACCGCCCAACCTCCCTTTTTATTCTTACGGGGTTAAGACAAGAAATTGATGTCACGAGGTAAATGTATTCCATAACAAAACCACGCCGTTTCAAAATTGCATCTACCCGGAAATGTTCTTTCATTATTTACAATTTTGTAGAATTGAATTCGCTTTTTTGGTATAATTAATTGAATATCATTGCCGAACAATTCCCTTAAGTAGTTTGTGTTCAGCATAGATATAGGGCAAAGCAACATAAACGGCTTGTTCAATTTCTTCAAGTGAGTGAGAACTTCTTTCTTTTGAGAATATGGGATATTCGAAAGAATGAGATCAAACTGCAAATCTTTACTATGAACAAAGAAATCCAATTGTGAGTCGTGTATAACATCATCAAAACCAAGTTCATTGAGATATTGTGATGCTATCCCATCTACGTAAAAAGGTTCATAAATTATTTTACCTTTTGGAACCAATGCTTGAATGTGCTCAAAGGCAGATTTTGGTGTCGCATAATCATCATATTTGGTAAATGTTTTCGTGTGGAAGGATGCCATTGATGATTATATTTATATCATTTATTATAATATAAAAGAAATGTCTTTACGCATTAAAGGTTTTCGAAATCAAATGAAAATACAAACCGGTCCTCAAGGTCCACAATACATCACTAATGAACCCATCATCGGAGGAAACAAGTTAGAGCAATTTTCAAAGTTTAGAGGAAATGTTGGTCCTATGAATCCAATGTTGATGAATACTCAGCGACCAGCCTCCACAATGATTGAACCTTGTCGCTCGGTAAGTAGGTATGCCGAGAGAAGCTCACGTGGTTCATATCCCGATGGCGTAGGTTATAAGTCATATCTTATTACAAATAAGACGCCAATAAACGCGCAATCGGTAGTTTTCTATAGACCGTTATATCATCCTCAAATTAAGAATTTGCAACATCCTATACAATCTAGTTTAGGTGGTATCACAATATAAGAAATGATAAGTAAATTTCATTTGTTTTATTTTCTTTTGATTACTATATAGAATGCCCAAGAAAGGTGAACCATTGTCCGATGAGCATAAGGAGATTTTGGCAAAGGCCCGTGAGAAAGCGTTAGCCATTAGACGGGAGAAGAGTAAACAAAAGGCCGACATCAAATTGGCGAGCCAAATAGAAGAAAGAGAAAAGCACGAGAAAGCGCAACAAATCATTTCAAAAGCCGTCACAAAAGAAGAGCCTATCACGTCTGAAGACATCGAAGAGTCCAAACATAATAGTGACAATGATGTCAAAAATGAAATAAAGTTAACTAAGTCAAAGCCAAAGAAGACAAAACCAAAAAAGAAAATTGTATATGTTGAAGAGTCAAGTGAATCGGAACAAGAAGAAGTTATTGTAAAAAGAAAGAAGAAAGGGAATAATTCTAAAAATGATTCTAAAGATGATGAAGTGATGAGTGAACGTGACAAATTGTACTTACTAGCCAAGAAATCATTGTTAGGTCTGAATTATTCATAAAGAAAAAAGGGAGGTGGGAGGTGGGAGGTTGGCTTTTTCAGAAAGTATTCTATAGATATCATCTACAATCAGTCATTGTATACACATATAAAAAAGTTTTCAAAAACTAAGACCTCCCACCGCCCAACCTCCCTTTTTTTGCGATGTGATAGTAAGATAAACCAATTTAAGAAAATGAATATTTATAATAATAAGATGTGCAAACTACCAATAAAAAATCCACTTAAAGAACAAGATGATAGTAAAGTAGAAAAACACAATATGGATAAACACATTACTTATGATTTCAAAGCACCACAAGTGATTCAAGAATTTTACTATGATGATACTATTTTGAAAACTATTTCAAATATTGACAAGGAGAATGATTTGGTATCAAAGAATGACATTGATAGATGTAAACTAATGTTGAAAATGGGTGCCAAAGAACACACATTCAAAACAAAGAAATATGGCTATGGTCGTATGTATGAGCACACAAAGAAATTGGGAAGCTACTCATTTCAACAATTGAATAAAAAGATATTGAGACACGTGTTGAACAACAATATAAACGAATGTGATATTGAAAATTGTGCTCCGACAATTTTGTATCAATTGTGTCAAAAATACCTAAGATGTGAGACAAAATTACTACCACTCAAGGCCTACATCGCTCATAGGGACTTACAATTGAAAAAGATTGAAGAGGTATACAACGTCACACAAAAGGAGGCAAAAGATCTTATGATTATTATAACGTTTGGTGGGACATTTGAAACTTGGGTAGCAAAATACAAACAAGAATTAAAGTCGCCGTTGCCATTTATCAAAGCATATATGACCTTGATGAAGTATGTAGCGGTCAACGCCGAAAATCACTTCCCAAATTATCATATAGCACAAAAGGCACACATTGAATCACAAAAAGGGAAAGAGAAAAAGAGCAATCCCGAGTTTGGTGCACTTTCCCTTTACATTCAAGAAATTGAGAAGAAGATGAACGTGGTAATGTTTAATGTCTTGCAAACTAACAATCAAATCGTAAGAGCCACCAAATTTGATGCGATTTACTTTGAAAGACAAAATAATACCAACAATGATTTTGACATTATAATGATGAATGAGATAAAACGCGTCTTGGACTTTAATGTGAAAATTAAACAAGAGCATTTGAAATTGAAAGAAGGAGACAACGAGTTTCATATCGCCTTGAAGAAGTATGTACCGGACCATATAGCTTTGCACGTGAAACACGATGATCGGTTTGGCGGGAAACGATTTGCCAAGGTGTTTTTGGAAATGAATGATGACAATGTGTTAATGACCGAAAGCGGTCTTTACATATATTGCAAGGAGAAAGGATTATGGATGAATGATGACGAAGACATTAAGAAAATGGTGTATCAAAAGTCTCAAGAATATTTTCATCATATGGATGACAATGAACTAAAGTGGGATTTGAAGAAATGCTATGGTGACTTGAGGGATGCATTGCCCGCCTTTTGCACAAAGATAAAGGAGTTCGACTTTAGTAAACAAATTGGTTATCTATTGTTCAAAAACGGTGTGCTCGATTTGAAGAACCACCGAATATTAGAAGCAAATCCCGAATTCTATTTCACCTCTATCATTGATAGGGAATATGTGTGCGACGACAAAAGTGAGATAGCCAAAGAAGTAAAGTATAAGCTATTTGACTTACCTTATAATAACGAAGAAAAAGTGAATTATGCATTGGCTACCATAGCGAGAGGCATCGCCGGTCATTATTGTGATAGAGTGCTTCCCACCATTTTGGGCAAAACAAAAAGCGGGAAAGGAACATTGACCGACTTGTTGAGAAACGCGTTAGGTGATAAAAAGGGATTCTACGGAACTTTGAACGGAGGAAATATTATTCGAAAAGCAAATGTTCAAAACGAAGAGGAAACTCAATGGAAATGGGCGAAAGCATTTCACGACAAGAGACTAACGGTTTGCAATGAGATACCTATGGTAAAAGAAACTCATCAAGGCGCGGGCTCAAGAAAGAGCTACAATGAGTGTGTCAAGATTAATGCACATACTATTAGAACCTTGATAAGTGGAGGTGATGAAATAAATGCAAGAGACCTATATAAATCTCAGGTTTCATTCTTCAATCGAAGTACAATAATCATTTTTTCAAACGACATACCTGAATTCTCCGATAATGACAAATCAATTCCCGATAGAGTAAGAGTATTTAGACAAACAAGGCATAGCAATCCCGAGTGTGAAATGGTAAACGAAGAGTTCTTTCCAAACGACCCAAACATAAAGAATTGGATTAAGGAACAAGATGTATATGATGCTTTCATTTATCTTGTATGTGATTACTACAAAAACAATTGGAAGCAAGCACCAAGTGTGCCTCAAGTGATATCGGACGAAACAATGCAAGTCGTCAACGAAGAAACAAGAGGGTTGGCGTGGGTCAAACAACACTTCAATGTATACACCGATAGCGACACGGATGAAGATGGCAATTGTTATGAAACACTCGAACATAAGACGTATGGAGATTTTAATAATCTTTTGGTAAACCATCCCACAAAGAAGGGGAAGTTTGTATTAAATATTTCCGATAAAGCAAAAAAGAAACAATTTATCGAAGAATGGTGTACACCTTTTAATACATTGTTTACAACCTATTCTAATGACAAGAACACTACCACGGTCTCAAAGGAGAATTTCACAATCGAATTGAATGAGAAAGGCTACAAGTCAATTGAGGTGAAAGAGAACAAGACTTGGGTGACTTATAAGATAGGAATAAAATTTAGAGAAAGAGAACTCTCAAGAGAACAAGTGTTTATTTAACAACTACTTCATTAAATAATAAAAAGGGAGGTTGGGTGGTGGGAGGTGTTACTTTTTGGAAAAGTTTTTTGTATGATAATAAAAACAATTCAATATTTATTTTCAATTTCTAAAATACTTTCTATAAAAGCCAACCTCCCACCTCCCACCTCCCTTTTTTTAATAAAAAAATTTCCACTTAAAGAACACTTCATAGTAAAGTAGAAATACAACAATGGCTACTTCTACTACTTTCTATCATTTGCCTTTTGACATTCAAGAGAAAATTTACACTATGGTGTATACATTGGAGCACAAAGAGAAGTTCCGAGAGGTCTTAAAGGAATTTAAGGAAATGTGTGAAGAGTATGAGGAAGATGAGAAATATATTGCTTGTGATGAGTGTTGTGAATTAATCACCGCAAAAGGGATTTATTTGAAAAAACCAAAAGAGACTCGTGAATTGGATGCCCAAGAGGATTGTGAGGTGTATTTTAATATAAATGTAATATGTCCGGCGTGTGATGAGGTGATGTGCGAAGAATGCTACAACAAAAAATGCCTTCACGAGATACCGGTACACAACCTTGAAGAATGTAGCGAAACACCTTACTTAAGTCTAACAAATCCATTTATACACAAACATACCCTTATGTTTACAAATAAATATGGTGGGAGATGCTAGTTTTGAAAGGCTTTTCTTGTAGATGTAAGCCAACAAAAAAAGGGAGGTTGGGTGGTGGGAGGTGTTACTTTTTGGAAAAGTTTTTTATATGACGATAAAAACAATTCAATATTTATGTTGGATTTCTAAAATACTTTCTATAAAAGCCAACCTCCCACCTCCCACCTCCCTTTTTTAATGAAAATTTTCCACTTAAAGAGCAAGACTTCATTGAGTAAACAAGTCATTATGACTACTTCCTCTAATACTTATAAATATGATCATCTTGATAATATTAACTTGAAGCATCAAAATCAAATGAAAGAAGTATTACACGAATTAAAAGGATTGGACATATTTCCATTCAAGGTGAAAAAGCATTGGAAATTTGATTTCACTATCCATAAAAATAAAGACAAAATGATTCTTTGTGATTACCACGAATCCTTTCATAGATTGTTACGTGGACATTATTGGCAACAAGGAAATTATGAACACAATGTGGATGATACAAGTGTGCTCCATTATATTGGTGCCAAAATGCCTTTGCTCCAAAGATTGTGCTATATGAATAACATAAAGCCACATAAAACAAGAATAGGTACGATTCAATTACTTATGCAACTTTAATTAAATAATCTAAGAACATTTTATAATATACCCATTCTATATATTTGAATTAGAATCAGTATTAACTAAATCTCTTTGACATTTCCAACAAGGAGTTTCTATATACTTACATCGACTCATTCTTATGCCGGCAAATATACTCGCAATAATCATCACCATTACATTTCCGAACGTTTGAAAATCGCAAGAGTTGTTGAGTATGTCCATATTATAGGCTAACAAATAATTATTTAGAACGTTTGTGGTAGGACGGTTTATGCCATAACATATTTTTATATAACTTTGTGCTTTTGCGCTTTTTTCTACATTTATTGCAAACCATCTTGTTATATATTATATTCGCACAAAAAAAATTAAAGTATAGAACCTCTGATTCTTTTTGCAATTTGCATTTGTTGTTTGATATATGGACGTGCTTCAAGCGAATATATTGTCTTAGCCACGGCTTTGGCTTGGGCATTCGGCATAGTGGCATAATCTGGTCGTAAAGGCGCTTTAATCTTGTTTATTTGAGTCTTTTTAACTTTGATTGGTTTCGGTTTAATCAGTGTTGAACGCTTTTGTTGCTTACTTTCTTTATACTCTTTAGCACACGAGCGTAGTTTTGCATTCCACTCAGCTCTTGTCATTTATAATATATATATAATATAATAATAATAATATGCAACGTTCAACATTAACCAAACAAAAAAATGCTGCTCTATGTAAGCAAATGGAAGCAGCGGCATTCGGTCTTACTCCCGTAAGTTACGAAAAAATGATGAAAGAAACACAAAAATTTGCCAAAAAGTCGGGTGGGTATAGTTCATCGATACCTAATTTCAACGATGTAATATTTATTAACGGTAAACCAATCATAGATTATGCAGAAGTGAAATTCAATCCACTATTGGAAAACAACAAACATTTTGTCTTAAACAAGATTGACAATATGTCGCCAATAGAACGTCAAGCATTATTTGAAGATTTCAAAGGGAAAGCAGAATTGAGAAATTTGGACGCGATAGAAAAAGTAATTACAACGCCATCAAATGGTAGAAGTTGGATTAAGCAACACGGCTTTGAAGACGAATTTCGAAAATTTTTAAAGATGTCACCTGATTTTCAAGCATTATATGAGCCATCTAAAGTGTCCACCCGATCGTCGTCATCAAGTCCCGGCATAATGAAAAAATCGGGAAAAGGAATTACGGACCAATTGCAACTCGATGCGATAATTTCATTTGCGGCTCAACATACCGACCTTCTCAATCAAGGCGTTGTTCATTTTCAACATCCAATTGTGTCCGCTTATGGTTTATCTGGCGATGCCGACAGTGCTCAATTTACCGATTTTCTAAAATCGGAGGCAATGTTAAATAGAGCAATGCCCGAAAGGCGATATCAAATCAAACCTATGAGTAGTGGCACCGTAAATTATCCATCCGTGTCAACATTTATGCCTCCTTATAGTGGTTATCCGTCAACGTCTAGCTCTCCCGGAAATTCGTCGGTGTATTCTATGTCGTCAATGATACAACCACCAACTCCGTAATCGTATGAATTATCTACAAATACTATAATAAGAATGACAAGCTGTTATGAAAATCCCGACCAAGGTAAATGTCAAAAATCATTTGGCGCTTTTAATTATCGAACATTGGATAATACATTTGTGTCCAAAACGAAAAGAAATGCAGAAAATGAGATTACAAAGCAAAGACCTGAAATAACTATTACCGGAAACAAAACTGGTAAAGATGTCCGAGTCGTGCCCGGAATCACTAATAAGCCAAAATATGACATAGATACCTTAAAGCCGATAACCTCGACACGTTTGAGTAAAGTAGATAAAGCTCATAATCAATTTCTAAAAACAAAATACGGCAAATTGCTTGAGGAAATGACAAAAGAAACCTCGTTAGGTCAACGTATTATAGGCAAAAACACTATCACTAAAGATGACGAGAGGATGGCTCAAATGGCTAGAGCGAGTGAGCTTTCGTATGCATATGCATTTAAGAAGGAAAGCCCACAACGTTTTCAAAATGCAATGTTGGATTTGCCGAGTTACAACTTGGATAAAGACTTGTCGGATAGAAATGCGATTGTTTTAAAACACAAGTTAAGAGATGAGGTTGTTATTGCACAACGAGGAAGTGATGTGTCGGGTTTAAAAGATGCCGATGTCTTGATCAGTGACCCACAACGTATCCCGTTAGCATACGAGGATTGGTTCGATGTGAATCTAAAAACTCTTATCGGAAAACAACGAGAAACGGGTAGATATAAGCAAGCTGAGAGTCGTTTAATAGATGTATTAAATGCATATCCAACTAGCAATGTGGCGTTAACGGGGCATAGCTTAGGCGGCGGTGTACAAAATTATCTAATGGAAAAGTATGCATCTAAAGAATCTAGAATAAAAGAGGCTCATTTATTCAATCCCGCAATAAACCCATTTCAAAAACCTGTGGGTAACGTTCCAAATGATAGAATTCATAACATATACGGCGTCGAAGGTGACTTGGTATCAATGGGCGCAAGACGTTTAAAGCACAAGGATGCTACATATGATGTCAAATATGTCTTACCTAAACCAAGCACGGAAAGTGAAATAAGCGAACTACACGATATCAACCAATTCTATACTCCCAAAAACATAGAATCGGAAAGGGTATCGCCGTTAAGAGCTCGCCTCGGCTTGGCAAGAATCGCATCAAAATCATTAGATGCGGGTCTTTATGGGTTAGCGGTGTATGATGCCTACTATTCAGCCAAAGAAGATGAAAGTCCGCAAGATTATGCAAATCGTGTCTCGGAAGATTTGAATCCCGATATCTTAGCAAATATAGACCCAGATTTTAGGTATACATCGAAGAATGCACCCGATGAGCTTCAAGGTTTTGCAAATTGGTTGTTTTACATTCCACGCAACAAAGACAAAAAGAGGCAACGAGCATTTGAAGATAGACATTGGCATTCAAATTATGATTACCAAAAGCAAGGAATTCGTAAAGATGAATTTGACGATAACGTAATTTATGTACACGGCGTCAAATTTGTGGATTCGTCAAAAACGCCAATACCTGCAAATAATTCGCAACGGCAACAAGCAAATATACCTCGAACACGAGAAATGGAGCAAATTCCGAATATGGTTTGATGAATGCATATATTATATATTTTGTATATTATAATAATTATAGATGTCGGCCTTTTCACTTGGAAGTACATCGATTGTTAGCGATGACCTCATTTGCAAAAACTTACAATGTACGACGTTTAATGGTGGTCCACCACCTTCGGGTGGCGGAGGAACTAGTTTGTGGATTCAGGGCGATGAAGAAACAATTGAAACAAATAATGGTGAAAAGGGCGTGCTTATTGAAGGTTTTTTAACAGTAAATAAGCTTTGCAACTTTCAAAGTAATATCATTTTACGAGCACTAAACTTTCCTTCTCCACCTACAATTTCTATTACTACTGATTTAATAACAGATCCAGAATCATATCTTTTGAGATATACAAATATTGCAAATCCTGATGCCGGTATAAACGCCAATAATGATGTTATATTAGCTGTCGATGGTCGTTGGTTTTGTCAAAAAATTGCAGCGGAGAATGATTCTGATGATACCGATGATAATAGAAAATACGTAGCATCGAGTCTCAATCCTTTACGCACCAAGGGTAGTTGCACCATTGCAAAAAAACTGTATATAGGGCAAGGCTTGTTTGTAAATCCAGCTAGTATGCCGCTTGAAGCTGCCGCAGCCGTTGGACAGTTTTATATAGAAGAAGATCCGCCGGGTGGTGGTAAATGGACTGTGAAATACAAAAAGACTTAGCCCGATATAAAAAATCTTAGGTTTATAATATATAGATATGTCCGCATTTTGCTTAGGAGAAGACGCATTCATAAAAAATCTAGATGTAAATTCATTGACTAAAGATGGAACACCTGTCGTAGGTATAAGTGACCCATTGGTAGTCAATACGGTTGAATGTCAAACGCTAGGCTCGATTGAAAATCCACTTCAAACGATGCACATCGGTAGCGATATTCGGTATCAAAATGATATTAAGTGGATTGACACACAAGACCCAACACTCGAGCGTGAACAAATGTCTTTATTGACAGATGGCTCACTGAAAGTTCACACTTCGATAAAATTCAATGATTTTGTATTAAACAACCCAGTCTCCAAATCACGATTTTCAGCGGGGCTCGATGACCTTGACAGCTCTTTCGAGATTAAGTCGTTAGACCCGGTCGAACAAACAAGAGTTAAAATCGGCGAAACAGGGTTGAATGAAATCTCTTGCCTCCAAACGGTTGTTAATATCGAGCCGTTCGGCGGTGGGGTATTGATAAACGACGGTCCACTCGTGCTCAATACAGGTGATATTACATTAACCTCCGGTAAATACCGTGGGGACGGTAGTCTTTTAAGCAATTTGCCATCTGGTGCTAATCAGAATCTCCAATCAGTTACTGACCTGGGTAGTACGACTACAAATAGTATTACGGCATCTGCATTTGTCGGTGATGGCTCAGGTTTAATAAATCTCCCCGTCCAACCTGATACATCTACACTTCAAGATGTGACCACTAGAGGGGCTACAACTAGTGTTGCCGATGTTTCATACACAGGTACAGGCACGATGATTATTAATCAAGAGAAACTTAGTGGAAATAATCTTAGAATTGAATCAGGTTCGGGCGGTTTGGGTAAAGTATCAATCGGAGAGCAAACTCAAGGATACACAAACGCCGACCATATGGGTGAACGTTCCATCGCTATTGGTCGTAATGCATTATCCATAAATAATACAACTTCCAATGATACGATTGCTATTGGTTCGGGAGCAGCCAACAATAATTGTGGTAGCTTTGCAGTTTGTATCGGCGACGACTGTGGTCAGAATAATTGTAAAGACGAAGCAATTAATATTGGAAAATATGCAGGAGAATTTTCAGCCGGCGAAAATTCTTTAAATATTGGTGCGTTAGCTGGACAAAACTCTACTCAAAGTGGAGTGAACACCGATAACACAATTGTTTTGAACGCAAGCGGAATTGAATTGAATGCCGGTGTGGCAAGTAGTTGTTATATTCGACCTATTAGGGCTAGTCCAGATGTGGGTTCAGAAAGTTTGCAATTGTATTATGATTCAGCATCAAATGAAGTTAGAAGTGGCGCGGTACTTCAAGGCTCCATAGGTACGCTCGCACAAGTGGTCGCAAACGGGGACACCGCTTCAAACATAAATCTTAGTGGAGACCTAGATGCAGCGGGTATCATTCTATCCAATTCATTAAATTACGCTTATCCAAGTTCAACCAACTCACTCACACTAACGGGTGTTCCTTTGACACTTATCACGAAAGCATATGCACATACGACTCTTCCAGCAAATCCGTTGAGATTTACGGGCGATGTATTTACATTTGTTAATAACACCGCCGATACGATTACAGCTTCGACTATTGTTATGTTCGATGATGATGGAATAAACACCGTGAATGGAGTTCAACCATTCAATAACTCGTATACTCAAAGTAATCAAAACTGCACCCCCATCGGTGTCTGTATTCAAGACAGTGCCGCAAGCCAATCGTGTTTCGTATTGATAGGACGTGGGTTTACTACTTGCAGAAATGCAACTGCTACGGACAACACCTACGTTAAAGGGCAACGTGTTAAATGCATAGTAAGTGGTGAGATTATTAGCGCTCAAATTAGTGCAGGCGATTCGATTATTGGTACAGCTATGGAATCTAAGGTTGCCGGAGCTGGTGAAGGAGTATTAATTTGGGTCAAGCCAGATTTCAATTACTTTACTTGAGAATGAGAGTATGATTGTTGCAATAATTTTCGTTTTTGATATCGTTCACGTTGTTTGCGCTTATTTTCTTCGTGATTTTTGTAATAGCTTTTCATAGTTTTTTCGCGACATTTGCAAGCATTATCCTTTTGATATTGTTGTTGATATAATTTAAACTTTGAGTTCGCACAAGTATATCTAGTATATGTGATATTCAAATCCATATATGTTACTATCTAATACACCGCCATTCTTTAAATTAATTATATACTTTTACAAAACCATTATTAAGCTTTGCACCATATTCTTCTTGCCACCATTTTGCTTTCGGTCGAAAGTGTAAATGATAGTAGTAAAGGCCAAGTTTAGATACATCATACATACTTTTTTCACATTCATAACATTCTTCGCATAGATTCGAACATTTGAATGAAAGATATTCATCGTTGGCATAACATTTTTCACAAATTGCTTTTCTACAACACCAACACCATTTGCCATTTAGATTAATAATACGCTTAATTGTCCACATTTTCATTTTCGATTCACAAATACTACATTCAAATAGATGTTCTTCATTGCCTTCATAGTTGAATGAATGTGCATCGATACTCGTAGTAAGCTCTTGCAATACATTTACAAACACTTTCTTATGCTCTTCAATTTCCAATTCATATACTTTATCAAATATTAGTTGTTGAATATGAATAGGCAATAAATCGAGATATGTTGTCATTTTCCTTGTATATCTTACTATCAAGTTCTTTAAGTGGTTTTTTTAATGTGTGTAAAATGACGGTGAATATGCTGCGTGGTCAAAACAAATCATTAGTGTGTGATTTACTTATCATTTACTTACATCTTCTTACATCTTCTTACTTTCCCATTTTTCATAAAAAGGGAGGTTGGGCGGTGGGCGGTGCTACTTTTTGGAAAAGTTTTTCAAATGACAATAAAATGAAATGATATATTTATGTGAATTCTAAAATACTTTTTGAAAACGGCAACCTCCCACCTCCCACCTCCCTTTTTTAAATTTTATTAAATGAAAAAATATATATATAAATATAGTAATTTAAGGCCGCGCCGTTTCTTATAGCACGCCCATATTTAACACATAAGACATATTCAAATTCCACAGTCACCGGCACCGGCGGCGGCGTAGCCGCCACTATGACACACTCTGACGTAATTCTGACGTAATTCTGACATAATTCTGATATAATTCTGCCAAACCCAAACCCTAAACCCTGAATGCACACAAAAATTAGGGGGGTCACGATAGGGGGGCCTCCACGGCCGATTAAAACGGCCAAAACTGATTTTCAGACCCCCCTGGCGGCCCTTACAGACCCTTGCTGACACCCTTGTCATAATTTAATATCAGATAGTCAAAGTTAGTCATAGTAATGACCTTAGAGTACTGTACCTGTCTTGTCATCTCCGAACCGGTGTAACCCGCTTTTTGTCTCGATCTCACCTGAAAACAAGGTGTCGAAACATCAGATGGCACATATCCATCACAATCTGGTAAAGTGCTTACTGAATAAAGACGAAGCAAGAGAGACCCTATCCAATTGTGAGAGCGATTTTTCAAGGAGGAGATCTGCGACACTCGGTAAAGCTAAACGCACTGCGTGGCTGAATCCTGGTTGCATCCTATTCAAATCTCTACATGTTTCCTCCTGATCTAGGCATACCCTCTCGCAATCTTTATAAGTGTTCAAGTGGAAGGACTTCAACGGCGTACTTCAACGATTAAGACACGCTACCAATGTGTAGTTGGATATTTTCAGAGTCTTAGCACCCAGCCGAAGACATGAGTGACAAGGATAAAGACCAGGTCAGAAAATGGCGCGCCGGTGCGAGAGGAGACGATAGAGAGAATGAAGCTTGTCAGGTCTCAGGATGTTCTCCCCCTGTAATGGGAGTTGTAAGCATTACTTCCCAACTGCAAAGTAAATACTATTGGGATCCCCTGCTCAAGCAACAAATTGAAAGCGTGAACTTCCGTCAGCACGGCGGAAGAAGGCCCGACGGACGTAAGTAAGTGGGTCGTATTGCTGCGCGAGACTCAGGGGAAAGCTGCAGCACTCAAAGAGACCGTGTATAAGATCTGGATTGAACCATGGAAGCAAGTTGCCGAAGACCTCGAAGAATCACAACTGGGGAAGAAGGTCGCACCGTTTTCTCTGGTCCACAATTCGCTGCCGTTGATGCTCTTAGAACGCATTCTAAACACCCAGTTTACGCCTTCTTTTTTGAGACCAGTACCGCTTTATTTTCCATGAATTAGCGATGCTCGAGTCGTAAACTGTAACAACTGGGACTTACGACCTAAGCGCGCCTTTCTATTTAATGCGGTGGCGTGAGACTACTAGACGGTGACAGGATATTCCTTGTCCATCCTGTCGCTTCTCAAGTCCAAGACATAAGAAGGCGTTTTATTAGTTGCCTGATTCAGTTGCATACCCAAAACTTTCCTGATTGAACTTTCCCTTCGCCTGCAGTCGTTGCCTCGAGCTAAGGATCGAAACGGTTTTGTTCCTGCAGAGCAAAGAAGTCCTGGCCAAAACCTGGCACGACTCGGCCGAAATCTCGACCGCAAGTGCCGAGAAGCCATCACAACAGCTAAAGAGAGTGGTTTCCCTCAACCGCGCTGCTCCTGGTATCATCCCTGCCCTCACCCACTACTGCAATCTCACGCTGAAGTCCTTGAAACTCACCTCCATTCCATGATCTCTTAGCTTCGACATCTCTCAGATCTTCAGACTGCGTTACACATTCTGCAGATTTAGGCATCTTTATCCCGCTTTTGGATGCCAGATGGCGCGGTGGCAAGGCTCCTGCCATCACCTGCAGCTCCATGCACTTCTTCTTCCCGCTTTGGTATGTGTACAGCTAACACTGCTAAATGTGTCAGCTAATCGCTGCAAGGCAACCAACCACACGAGCTCTACAACCTCAGTGATGCGCGGTCTCACGTTGGCGTTCCCAGATCTCGCCGTATCGAGCAGTATTGAGAACTTGCTTTCACTCCGCGTGTGCTATGATGCAGAGATTGTTTCGTCAGGAAGCAGGGATGGCTGGGTGGACCCGGCGGCCAGCAGCGGCACTCCGGACGTGTCTGCCACTGCTCCGGACAGCCGCCTCGAGAAAGTGACCTCGAGCGCAGTGGATTCCTTAGGGCGTAGCCCACCTCCGAGTGAAGAGGCAGCCAAGAAGCATGAACTTACGACGAAGCAACCTGAACTGGCGGGGGAAGCAGCCAGAAAATCCGTCACGAAAGCGGCGGACGTTCTGGACTCCATATTCAGCACCCTCGGGGACAAAGACGATAGTGACTCGGATGGTGAGGTGACCATCGCCTCGAGAAGATACTCTGCAAAGAAGGTGCGAACCACGGCCTGGAGGTATGACCACGGATGCCGGTCAAGGACCAGCAATGAGGACGGCCAAGGGAGCACACTCAGCAGCTGCAGGTCAATATGCAGTTTCCCAGCTTCTGGAGGGCCGTGCTGCACTAAAAGTCTAAAACTGCGCCGCCAGGGGCTGCAAGGGGCTGATACCTGGTGTTTCCTGGTACCTATCACGCTGCTGGGGTAAATGCAGATAACTCTCGAGAGTGTGGTCCCCTGTAAGTGCTGTCCCTCTTCCATCTGGAGGTTGGTGATACCGATGGCGTCCCGGGGGGGTTGTCTATATTCGCCCGCGCCTCTGATGGACGCGAGGGAGAGGTCAGCTCCATGCGGCGGATACGGCTTGGCTGCTGCGGCGTGTCAGGAGGGCTCCGGGGAGCTGGGTCGGGCGGCCAGCAGGCTCGAGAGACCGCGCAGCAGCTTATACAACAGGCGAGGCAGGTCAAGGCGGATGCGAAGAGGACGTCTCTTGCGCCGGTTGCTACCCACGGGCTCCAGTCCCCCGAAAGCAGGTGCTTCTTCCCTGCAGCCCCAGAGCGCCGACGTGGCGACTGCTACTATACTTGAGTGGTGAGCTTAGGAGGTTGCTGTTTTCTGGTTGATGCGCGGAATACTATTGCAGCATGGAGTCCCCCTGATGTTAAGGGGGACCTCTGGAGCGGGAGGATGGCAGGCGTGGGAGCACGCTTCCCTACACATGGCAGTACTCATCGCCTCCTAAGGACGGGGGCGTCCCACGCCGCAGCCTGTTTGGCTGGGACGGGTCTGACGGCAAAGACACACCTCGATCCTCGCAAGCCAATATGGGCCTGCCACCCCTCCCAGCCGCCGGCACCTGGTGATGCCCCGCGCCCCCCTGCGCCCCCCTGCACCCCCGTGGCCCGACTCCTCGCCGCGCTTCCCCCGCTGCAGTGGCGGGCCCCGTGTCTTCAGGATGACAGGGGGGTGGACCTCGTTTCGTTCAATTCACAGCACGCGTGAATCGATGCATTGAGAAGAATTGGGGGTGGGGGGGAGGCGAGGGCTCCAATGTGATCAGGACACGGAGCCTGATTGTGGCCTTGTGCATCACGTCTTTGCTCGTATATTTCTCCGGCTACATTCACGGTGGCTCCGATGCCTCCCTTCCCACCACCCGCCGTTCCACGCGTCGCGTGAACGTGGGTGCCACGTGTTCGCATCGATGTCAGCTGTGGTGTGCATCGGGCATCCGCCCGGAGAAGCATCCGCCGCATGTTCTGCACGTGCAGCCGCCTGACCGATGGTCTCACGAGGGTGTTCGCTCCGAAGCTTACTTGCAGTGGTGGGAATGCACAGGGTGGGGTGCCGACTCGCAGCTACTAGATTCCGCGTTTAGGGAAGGTAGGTGTCTCAACCAATCAAGACGCGTTGCCCCATGCCATAAGAGCTCGGAGCAGTCATATGCACTGCTGCCGTCGGAAGCGAGCTTGGGGCAGGGTTGTGGTGGCACTGCTGCCGTCGGATGCGAGCTTGGGACAGGGTTGTGGTGGCACTGCTGCCGTCGGATGTGATCTTCGGGCAGCGTTGTGGTGGCACTGCTGCCATCGGATGCGATCTTCGGGCAGGGTTGTGGGTGCCTTGCGCAAGGGTTTCCGGTGACAAATGGGCTTGCCGCTTTCCATGTGGTGCAGCAGATAGGTCCGAGGTGGTGCGATTGGCCTGAATAGAGAGAAGGTGGGTCGGGTCGGTCGGCTATTCACGGCAGATTCTGGAGTGGAACTGGGTGGCTTCACCTCAAACAGCTCCACAACAAACACCTCGACGGCACCTGCCGAGGAGAGTGCAGCCGATGGTGCTGTGCACGATGAGCAAGAAGTTAGTGACTCGGTCTCGAAGCCCGGTACGTTCCCAGCCTTTCCACTCTCCCAGTCTCCTGCGATGCACCATTGGACCCCTGTGGCTGCGGGCGGAGCCAGACAGGGGGGGGCTGCGCGAGACCGCTGGGTGAGGGGAGGGACTGATTGGCATTTCAGGGCAACGAAGGGAGCTTCTAGGGGTGTGGACGGCATATGTTATCTCCATCGCCCCCACGTCGAGATGTCGTCAGCCGACTCGAGATGTGGACGGCATCTGGCTGCATAGGGCGCACGGCGGAAGCATGACGGGGGCGGGATTGGCCACGGTTTATTTAAGTTGAAGGAGGGGAGAGGCCCCGATGCCAGGTGTCGCCGGCAGCCATGATGCAAGGGAGCATGGACGCGGGAAGGCCCGGCACCACAAGCCGGCCAAGAGCGAGCCTCTGTCTGAGGAGCAGGTGCATTTGCCCCCTTGCACTTGGCCGCAGCACTCACTCCCTCAGCTCTTCACGCCATGGAGCGATGCATCTCCTACTGCGGGTGCCATGGTGCAACGGGCCGCTGTCCATGTGAGGAGCCGGTTTGCCTCAGCACGGGGCGTGAGATGCCAGCAATCCATCAACGCATCACGACGTCGCAGTTTGGGCTCCATGCCACGCTGGATGATGGTGCGCCGCATTCGGTGGCAGTTAGCGACGCGATGGGGCGGCGCCAGGTTGCGGCGATTGCTGAGGCGATGAACAGAAGTACCCATCAGCTGTCCAACGCGGGGGTGGAGATCCTCACTGCTGCGAAGTCGATGGTGAATACAACGCAGAAGCTGCTCAAACCGGTTGCCGAGGCCGTGGCAAACACCTCCGCCGGGGTGGTAGAGAACGTGTTGGCAGGCGTGCAGCACCTAGGAGGTAATGCCACGGACGGTGGGGACAAGGGCTCCCCCCAGAAGGCCGCGGATGATGGGCCGTTGCAAGATCAAAATAACACAACAGCCGGTGCCCCCGTCCCGATGATGCAGGGCGTCGGGAAGGCTATTACAGCGGTCGGGAAGGCGGTGGGTGACATGGCCAACAAAACTGTGGAGATGGTGAAGGGCGTGGTACCAGGATTGGAGACTAAGGAGCCGAAAGCAGCAGACGGGGAAGCTGTCGAAGACAAGCCCGCCAATGAGCGCACAAATACTTCCGCGGGGGAGAGCATAGTGAATCGCACAGTCGAACTGGCGAAGAAAGCAATACAGCCCATGGGCACGGTTGTCAGCAAAGCAGTCAACAGCTCATTGAAGGGTATCCAAAACCTCGTTGGCGTCGATGCAAACTTTACAGGAAGTAAGCCTGCACAGACATTGGTGGATGCTGCTGTAAACGGAGTGAACGCGACCAAGCAGGCCGCCGAAAAGACCATGGAGATGCTGGACGCGTTGGCGAATCAGACGGTACAGAGTGTGAAGGGGCTGCTTAAAGCAGATTCCACGAAGAAGCATGCAGCAGCGAATGAGACTTCTCCAACTTGATTTTGCGAGGCTTTCTGGGAAGTCCCCTGGGAGTGCTGTGTTCAATGCTGAATTTGCCTGGCCTGGACAGATGGCATATGTGAATCCACTGTTCTCTCACACAGCCATGTGTATTTTCTATGCATTGCCAAAGAACTGCTTTATCCCAGTACATCAGAGAGAGCACAAAGTGAATATGCTTTAGGACGATTGGACAAACGGTGGGCAATTTACACTTGCCGGTGTAAATTGTGCACGTGAATGTGTTTTTTTTTGCTTTGCTGAGCATTTTATACCGTGCCAGGCTGCCTTCTGCTCTGAAGATAGGTAGCAAAGAAGCATTCAGGAGTGAGGATGAAACCCTCGTGCTAGTTGACTGGAGATGTGCATGATTTTATGCGCGCATTTTATCCTCTCCTCCACAGTGCACTTGGTGAATATTATGCCCCGGAGTCCTGCGAGCAATGGATCCCTTGGATGCACAATACGCGGGGGGAGCACTGCTGGAGCCTGTATATTTTTGTGTACCAGTTTGATAGCAGGTGTGATATTGAAGTTGTTGCCTAGTCGTATGGAGAGTTGCAGGAGCATGCATGTAAGTTCGCTTTGTAAGTGTCGGGGCTTTCAATAACCGGGAAATGTCAGAATCGGTATTCGGTTCGACCGCCTGATTGACTCTAATGTGTATGATAGTACATTGGTCAGGTGGCATATTAGGTCATGGCGATATCATGACGGATGTGTAAGAAACCGACCGATTACAGGTTGTTAGGGACACTGCACATGATAGTATGCTAGTGGCGGTCATATGGGTGTCGCGCCACATATAGTCAGCTCATCTGTGACACGGCACGCAGGTTCACGAACGTAAGACGCACTTAACAGTATCAAGATATGGCATACATGTAGCAAGAGGAGGCCTCGCGGTATGAACGGAAGCAAACATTCTGCTTGTCCGCAGATCCACGCTCCGTTTATCGTGCATTTCCAGCGCCTCTAAAACCGATTTTCTGACAGTGAGAAACTGCTAAGGGAATCCCGCTTGCAATGTCCAACACCGCTGAAACAAATTCTCTAAAAGGATAGCGCAGTATTTGTGTGGCGTGCACGCTGCCATTGCCCACACTCTTAGTAGAGGCGGTGTGCATTAAAAATCTGGTTGGCAACCTTGATCAGGCGGGAGTCCCGGTGCAAGCCCCTACCTGATTGCAGCAGTCTCCTAACGAAGTACGATGTGTCGACTGCCGATGACTGTCACGTGCGGCCGTCATGTTCCCGTTCCGATGCCGACCGAAAACCCGTTTAGGTGCTAGGTACGGCTTCCTAAGTTCCTATCTGGTTGATATTTTATGAGAATAATATAAATCGTGGACATATCGTATGGCGTGAGTGCCCCTTGATTGTGGTATCTTAGGCATTGTCGCCTATCGAATATGTCGAATCGATTGCGATGTGCGGCGGAAACACCAAGGGGTATAACTATTAATAGCAGCGTGGTAGGGGAAGCAACCAACTCGATATTGCAGTGTTGTGTAACTTATAAGGCGTAGTCTTGCTGGTGGTGGTCTTATATTGGCTCTTGCTCGTCGCCCGGCATGGCACTCGCCACAATGCCACGCACGTACGCGGAACCACCACTCCAAATATCTCTTTCAGTATGACATTCTCCTCTTATAGTATACATACCAGGATGCCGTCAAGAATGCCCATTTAAGAGTCCTCAAACGCTCAAAGTAGATGCGGCGCCAAATAAGGTTGTGGTCACTTGGTGGCGGTGGTGGGGGGCGGGGTTTATGCATTCTTGGCTTGGTCATTGTTCATTGCGTGTCGGTGGCGGGTTCAACACGATTCGAATCGGTTTAATTTTAGCACAGTCGCATTTCTGGCCGGATAATTATTTATTTGTCAGAATTGTTTTTCATTATTGCACGTCAAGAGCCAACCCACAAATTAAGTGTTCGCTTTTTGTTTATCAGTGACCCGATTTCTCGACAATAATTGCATATTTATAAAATTGAATAACGGCATGGACTAAAATATGCATTTGTGATTCGTAACATTCTGGGGCCCTCCGAGCCTCTTCGATCAACTGAGACTGTAACGCCGACCCTTCGCTTGTCGCAGGCCGCGCGCAGAGGCCGCGCTCGGAGAAATTTGAGAATATATAAACTCTGGACACAAGAGTATAGGCGTTTCCCCATTATGAAAATGAAACCTGAGTGCATCCTACCGCTTCTCAGCCCTGTCCAATGAGACCGACGATATCGGGATGCAACGATGCATCGAGAGCATGGAGCATTGAGACTTCTTCAAACTTGAGACTATGGATGAAGTAGCGTACGATGTACCGTATCCGCATTATTGTTTTTTTAAATGAATAATCAAAGCGTTAATAAAGTCGCGTACAAAAGAAAATAACAAGTATTCGTGTACATGTCCGCTAGTGATGGTATGTTAAAAAGATAAAAGGTTCAAAATTGAATAATTGTTTTGGCGCGTCATCGAACAAAAAAACAAACAACGTCAAAGCCGTAATTAATCCAGATCGCGGTGACTCCTGTCGCCGACAAGCAATAGCCAACAACGAGTAAAATATTCTAAAATTTTGTAAATCGGATGGGTGTCTGATTGGATCAAGGTGGCACTTTATAGATATGGCTATCATGGGTGACTCCGAAGTTGCAGAAATTTCACATTGTATATTGTGTAAGCAATGCCCTGTAACATGTAAATGTGGGGGAAAGACCCTGGGGAAGACCCTGGCCAAAAAACGTCTAACTCTCGACAAACGTCGATAGTCGTCACTCACGATCTTCGGGGTGAAGGTCGGAGTGGTTGCTTCCGCTGTGAACGCTGACCCGGCTCGCTGTGAATCGATGAGGGTGAGTAGATAGTGATGCACCTGTGGGACGTTCGGGGAAGGAGAGTGGAGAGAGCGGGGATCCCTGGAGAGATGTTTAGATATGCTTGAAGGGGATAATGCAAGCTCGTGGCAAGTGACGGCCGATAGCACGTTGGAGCAAGTCGTGCAAGCGTGGGCCCGGCAGGTGTTAGCGTGGGGCCAGCGGGTGCTAGCGCGGTTCCGTGCTAAAGTTATTAACAGCTTGAACCGCCTCATTGGCATGGCATGTTACATCGTGTGTCACATGCACAGAAACGTATTCCCCAGAATACAAAGGGTGGTCACACTTTGCCCCTAGGGCAGGGTAGAAGTCTTATCACCTCAATAACGGTGTTCGGCCCGCACCGGCCAAAACTTCGGCCAGAAGTCGGCCCGGTCGGCCCAACGCCGAAATTAAAAAAAAATACTTGTAAGTATGGTAAAAAATGAAAATCGAAATTTTTGGGTGAATTCGTAAAGAAATCACCGACATCGTACGGCCCACAGGCACCTGGAACATCGACCCGCATTCGGCCCACACCCTTGGTGAACGGCTCGGGGCCGGCCAATCACGGTAAGATATGTTCTCGCCCGGGGCTACCCCGGCCGCAAAAACGGAGTCGGGGGTACTCAGCCCTAATCGCAACCGATCACCACTTAGAATTGCTCCAAACACATGCGAATTTCCAATTTTTCGGCGTCTGCGGCGCGATATCCCACAATTGTATGGTTGTAATTCAACGTCCGTCAACTTCACGTCAGCCAATAATCCTGTAAAGCTCCTCTAGTTATGCATGGCGGCGGTATCCGCGCGTGGGGCACTCCCGACCCCGCGCGCATGATGGTGGTATCCGCGCATGGGGCACTCCCGCCCCTGCGCGCGTGATGGCGCTATCTGCGCGTTACCCCGACTGCACGATGTGGAAGTGGGACGGGAAGGGTTACCTCCGCCGGAAGTTGGGGGCTTTGGCTTTGGTTCAAAACCCCAAACGATTTCGGGGCTAAAATCTTTTGAAAATCAACACTCTATTAAGTGATATATGTGTAGTATATAGGCATACAATAGTTTAACACCTTAAGGTCGAAGTCCCCGTACTGTAAAGCTGAAATTCAAACGCGAGCTCGAAAATGATGCTAAAACATGCGTATCTTGCGCTAAATTTCTGCAAAAGACCTCATTTCTTTGCGCAAATTGGAAAGCGTCATCTAATCGTCTATTATCGTGGCTTTATAATGCCACATCGCAACATGTAATGCACATGCCCCTTTTAGTATAAACTTCTTTGTCCATTTAAGCCCATCTTAAAGTATGCTTGAGGCGGTGTCGAAACGCATTCGTTTGCAGATCATCATGTACATGGTTTACTGATATACTACCGGTATATCTCGGGTGTGATGATAATACAGTTAGCAGTCAGAGCGCGGTATTTCCGTGATTGATAACTTGTGATAATTGATAATAACGAAGACAGATTGTTAAACCTAAACCTAGAACCTCGAACGGTCACGGGTACTGTACTGCTACTACTACTCGGGTCTAGACAGACTCGGATTGGACTTGGGTCTGGAAGGGGGCCTGAACCGAGATTCTCGGACAGGGCTGCCCAGCCAGATCCCGGCACACCACCTCCAATCTGGAGAGTGGTCTAGAGTGTCAGGAGCTATACAGCGAGAAATAGTTAGGGCTCTTGGCCCGGCTAATCCTACTGTGCCATTATGATAAAACTAGCTGCTATCTACAACTGCAATTCCAAAGCAAAAACCAGTGCAGCAACAAACTCAAGATGATGATTGTGTGAAACTAAAACAAATAAAGCTGTCTGTCAAATTGAAAGGAGATCTTGTAGATGTCAAAGTAAAACCGTGCACTGCACCCGCAGTGCACCTCCAGATGCTACCCGGCTGTAGATGTGTCAGAGTCAATCACTGCACCACCGCCTGGTGCACCGCCAGGTGCACCACCAGACACTGTGTCTGCACCACCAGACAGCGCGGCACCCTGAAAGGCTGCAATTACCTGAGCCCTCACCACCGGGCTGAGGGTGTCGATGCCGCTGTAGATGCACGCCTGGCCGTAGCATACCACCGGCTCACGTGCAACCGCTGAGCCGACACCACCGTGCACGGCCGCTGCAACCCCTGCGACGCCGCAGCACATCAAGATGCACGCCAGGAGCACCACCGGCATGTGAGGTCCAAGCCCCCACGGCGGCACACCCCAGCCCACGATTGGCGATCGAGTCGTCACCGGCTCAGTCGCATCTCCCGGCAGAGTGTGCCCGCCATGGAGTGAGCACCCACCTCAATGGTGCGAGGCCTCGCCTCAATCCCACCTGGAAACTCGTCCGTGCGCGGCGAATAATAGAAGTTTGGCTTGTCATTAGCCGCTGTCGCGGCCACCACCGCGGACACCGGCTGGGAAAAGGAAGCTTGCACCATGCTCACCTCAGTGGCCGGCGTGACATCACGCCGCAGCTGCTGGAGCTCGGCCTCCATGTCTATCCCCTCGTCGTCGGAGTCCTCGGACTCACCCGTCGCAAAGCCGTAGGCGGAGATGTCCACGCCCCCGGCCGATGCGCCGTCGTCGTGCAGCACGGCAGGAGCGCCATACTGAGTGCAAGCCGCAGAGAAAGAGAGAATGCGGCCGCTCCATTGTCGGCCGCGGACTGAAACACCTGACAAAGTGCTAACGTGTGTAGCACCTCCGGTGTACAGTCCTCGACCGGTTGGCAGTACGCCGCCGTCGTCCCCGCCGCATGTTTCTTCCCGCCAAGCGGGCAATCGTCCCAAGAGTGAAACTTGTGCCCGTCGCCCGCCGTGGGGCAGCGAGGGCACTGCGGGATCGTTGCCCTTTTAACAGTCAGAGCGCGGTATTTCCGTGATTGATAACTTGTGATAATTGATAATAACGAAGACAGATTGTTGAACCTAAACCTAGCTGAACCTCGAACCGTCACGGGTACTGTACTGCTACTACGGCTACTCGGGTCTAGACAGACTCGCAGATTGGACTTGGGTCTGGAAGGGGGCCTGAACCGAGACTCTCGGACAGGGCTGCCCAGGGGACAAAGTCTTTTTGGGGAAGAATTTTAGAGCCATTTGGGATGAATTGTGACATGGGTCATTTTTGGGAAGATTTTTGACAATGACTCATGCGTGACGCACGCGACATATGTTCACGCGTATGAGTGTGTGGCAGATTCAAACTTGAAAATTCGGTTTCCCTGTCAATACTCTCAGTCCTCATAACATTTCACAAACGGTTTTGCTTCATACGCCTCATTATTTTACTCATATATCATGGCACGAACACGTTCGCGATCTGGCCGCAAGCCTGGGACAGCAAAGCGTTCGCAGCGGCCTGCCCGTAACCAGCCTAAGGTCACGACTTACAGTTATCGCCCATATTTAAGAAAACAGGGATTTTGGGCCAGCCAGCCGTACTCATCGAGTTGGGTACGTCATAAGAGAACTCGAAGAATAGTAAGCCATTTTCTTCAGACTATTTTCTTAAATTTTCATTGATAAACGCTTAAACGCCATAATTTCAGGAAAAATCGCCGCCGCCGGCCTAAAGGTTGTTATTTCCGGAATTTTCTTAGCCAAAAGCCCGCCAGCCGTACTCATGAGTTGTACCCCCAAACGCGGTGCTTTCTTAACGTCGGGTTTTCTTAAAAGTGAGTGATTACTGTATTATGTTTCACTTACACCGACGGTAGAAACTTGCATCTCGACACCTAACACGAGTGCCGAGGTTGATATTGATAATACTAATACCCGTGGTCCCATAACAAGCTTTCCCGAAGAATATGTGTTCATCGACTATACTCCTGGGGACGAATATCTCGGCAAGGCGGGCGGTGTTTCCCCTACTGTTGGCCTGTTTAAACAACATCAGTGCCAACGACACTACCTATCTGGCTACGAGCCTGATTATGCATATTTGAACGTGGTAGCACCACAGGACTTACCTTTGTTTCAGACTCTCTTCCTCCAACTGGTGGGCGGGTATACCGATATTTTGGCACTCGTGCGTGCTACATATTGCCTAAGCAAGGTCTTGGTGCAAAGGAACAAAGCTATGCACTTTTGCCAACGAGGTGCCGACGTACATATTGCTTTCAAAGGAGTTCCATATTGCTACGTATGTTCGCGTTGTGCCACCCATATCGTTGGCACCGACAACCCAGGATACAAGCGGTGTGTATGGGAAACCACGGTACCTGACAGTTCAGTGGCGCACCGAAGTTGTAGACTTTTTTGCATACGTATATGAAGGACCAAGCAACAGTGCGGTCGTCCCTACAGTTTGTAGAGTGAATAATATGCTTCTAGTAGATATGTGTTTCGGATATATTTCTTGATATGTATTTCGGAAATAGCACAAGTATTTAACAAGGATACTGACAGTGACCTAACTTTGTGTTACTATCAAGCAAGCAATTTCAAGGTGCATAGCAAAGTGCTAGGGGAGTTTTCTCAGGAAAGTTTCGAGGAAAGTGACGTGCATTGCAAAGTGCTAGGGGAGTTTATTTACAGTTGGCATTTGTAGTAGGCCCTTTATTTATGTACAGTATTGTTGGCATGCCGATAGCTATTCACACTCCTCCTCGGAATATATGTCTTGTTCCACAGGCCACACATACTTCGGCCTATGTAGCTTTAATGTTGGTTTGTGGATCTTAGGATCAAAGCTTTTGTAGAAAACTAGGCCGAACCTCACACCCTTGAAGTCATTGAAAAGCACCCAACTTTCAAAACTGACGAGGTTACGAGGTTACGAGGACCCGAGATTTTCAAAATTATACGTGGTTTAATAATGCCACCACTGTGAAGGACCCATGAATACAACTGGTTAAAACGGCCTTAAAAATTGGAGAATTTTATTGTATACGTTTCTTGAAAAAAGTATTTTATGAGACTCCCTTGATATTTTATTCCATTTGAGTACGTTGTGACTTTTCTATGTGACAGCTTACAACATAATTACAACATTATGACTTTTTTGTGGGCCAGCTTACAACATAATTACAAACGACAAACCAAGTTTGGCAATTTTTGCACCTCAATACTAACGCAGCGGAGCTGCCCCTTCTCGACTCGCGCAAAACTATCCTCAGGCTATTCTCACACCTCAATACTAACGCAGCGGAGCTGCCCCTTCTCGACTCGCGTAAGACTTTCCCGTTAGGCTTCTATTCTACATCGGCTGTTGGCTAAGTCGTGCTGCGGCAAAAACTGAGTCTTACAGCTCTTCATCCTTTGGGACCTTCCCGCTTACACGTGCCCAAAATAGCAAGAAGGTCCTAAGGCGCCTCGTACTTGCGGAGGACATACTCCTCGTCACCCTCCACCATCTTTTGCAGGGCGCTGCTCAGGTGGAAAACGGCTGACAAAAAGTTCGTCTGTTTCTGCTCGTATCCAAGGAAGCAGCGTCCCTTGCGTAGGGCCACTACCCCCGCGCTGCCGGACCCCATGAATGGGTCCATCACCACCTGCCCACCAGAAGAGGTGTACCTTTCCACCAAGAACTCCCCCAATTCCACACTCTTCTGTCCCACCACCAGGGTCTTCCCAAGCTCCTGGCAGGGTCCTTTCAACGCGGCACAACCAGCAACGTGACAGTTATGCTTGAATGTGCCGGTAGAATGCAAGGCCTGGAAGGGAAGGGCATATTCCTGGAACTCCTCCATGGCTTCGTCACAAATGGATTTCACCGCATCAGAAGTCTTCTTGCTTGACCAGTTCTCCGCGGCTCCATGGGCCTTGACGTTCTCCTCAATGGTCTTCTCCAAGGCTTGGTACTCGGTCACCGACAAAGGGCCCAGAACATTTCCACAAAAGAAATTGGTTAGAGTTTTCACTCCAGCAAGTTCCACAAGATCTGGTGCGCGGGCCACCACCGCCTTCCTGTAGTCTAGCTTTGGCTTGTTCAGCGAGCGTGCCAGTGTCGTGTACAGGTGCCCCGAAGCAACCGGTGTGTTCCCTCGGACCTCCGTCTGCCGTACTCCATCCAACAACACAAAGCCCGGCATGTTCTTGTACACCTGTTCAAACAACAACGTCCAAATGTGATCCGGGGTTAAGTTCATAACCATTCAAGCAGGAAAATGACCAAGGTACCTTCAGACGGTTCTTCGTGGCCTCGTGGTTGATGTTGTTGATTGCCGTGATGTCCCCCATTGCAAACACAATGGCTTCACCATCAGCCTTCCCCAAGTCATGCTTTTTACTTTCCTCCGGCAATGCCGCGTTGAAGTCGTAGATCGTGCTTATTGCACGCAGGGCCGCACCCCAATCAACAGCCGTGTTGTACCCGGTGTCCTTCTCGTCACCCCACGGCACGTCCGTGATGACCGCCGCGATCCCAACTCCCTCCATCAAGGTGGCATGCAAGTCCTTGCCAATCTCCTCGTACGTTCCTAAAACCAACGTAAGTAAGGGAATGCCTGTGTGTGGAAACCTTTGTAAGTCCGCGAACGCACTTCACCGAAACCCCGACCACTATAGCCGCAAGGGGTGAAGTTCTTACCTGCTCCAATTATAGCACGGGATGTCAGTACGATGGGGTCTTGCACCGCTCCCGCCAGCTTGTGTTTGCGCAGTCGGAACATCACCTTCGGGTCGTCTTCTGTCTTCTTCTTCTTTGCCTGTCCTCTGGCCGCTTTCGCTATTTCATTTGAAGCGCGGACTACAACATGCACGATGTAATCCTTCTCGTACTCCAAAGACGACCATCGCTCGGCGATGAAACTCATGAGTTCTTCCGACCGTGTCTCATCAAAGAATGGCTCCGTGCCATTACGCAATGCACCACCCATGGGCAACACCTTGTTCAATGTCACGCTGGTGAGGTCTAGTGGCTCGGGAGCAACTTCCTCTTCCGTTTCCTTCTCCTCCACTACTGCCTCCTGCTTCCGCTCTTTCTCCGCCCGTACCTCTGCGGCCTTCTCCTCCAGCTTCCTTTGCAATCTCTCTGCCACCTCCTTGTCATGGGCTTCCTTTTCCTCGAGTTGAGCTGCGATCTCATCCATCTTGTTTCTGCAAACACTTAACCGTGTATAAGTGAGGTGGGTGCTGGGGTTACCTTTTAAATATACAACCCAACAACACTCACCGTTCATCCTTGAACTCTTGGTTCCTTTTCTCCTGCCTGCTGAGTGCCTCCGCGCGAGCCTCAAACTCCTCAAGCTTCTTACGATCTTCATTCCTTTTCAGTCGGGCCTCTCGGTCCTCTTCCTCTTCGTCTGAGAGACTGAAGTCATCGAGTTCCATCTCCATGTCAGATCCACTCTCCGGGGCAGCCTCAGACTCGCCCTGCTCCTCCTCGCCTTCCGAAAGGGTGTTCGTCTCCACACTCACCTCCTTCCAACGGCAGTGGTCAATGTACCTCTTCACCGCCTTCTTGATGAAAAGGTCCTCCTTCCCACCAAGCCGGCCCGTGTTTGCAGCCGAAGGTGGCTTCAGGTTGTCCGCCTGAAATTAAAAGAATATTTTTAATGGTTGACAAAAGAATGGTGAACTAATCCTCAAACAGCTATACGTACCTCTCCCAACAGAACACTGTCCAGTTTGCCTGCGTGCAAGCTATCGATCCATTGGGTAGCCTTCTCCGTGTCCGTGACCTTTCCACCCATGGCATGGATGTGTGCCACCGTACTGGTCCTCATCCAGAATGCAGTACAGCAATCCGTAAAGGATCTAGGAGACGTGATGACCCGAGAAGGCTTTGGTGAGCCCTCCAACGCCTTCAGTTTCTTGCTGTCCGTGATCTTCCTCACACCGCCTCCCACAGTGTTCTCCACGAAAGGTAAGCTCTTTTTGCACTCCTCGAAAACAAGAAGTTGCTGGGCCGGGGTGAGCCTCTCCAACTCCTTGTTAGAGTACAACGAGTCAAAATTAAGGCAACACCCTTTACCAAGAGCGTTGCAGCAGAGGCGGATGATTTCCTCAATCTTCGGCTTGTCCTGCAGGTACTCCTGAATCTTCAAAAGCCGAGTGAAGAATCGTTGATCAAACTCCGGGCTCTGGTACTGAGCCAGAAGGTCGGTGGACTTGACCTTCTTTTTGGTGGACTTTTGAAAGGCCAGGATGTTCCACCTGCATCAAAAATAAAACTGAGTACCAAGAGTTGAAAAATAAAAAGCTAACAGAAGACTTAAAATATCTTACTTGAACATTGAGTAGTCCTGGAAAAAAGTCCTCGCCTTTGACCCGGAATCATTCACAGAGATCTTAGCAACGGCCAACGTTGTAATCTCATCCAGAGTAAGAAGCTCGTCCAAAATGGTAGCATCGTGTGTCTGAAACATCTTTTCCCCCGCGTTGACTTCTTTACGACGGAGATGGCATCCATTGTTGAAAGCGTGTTCGTAAAAAGCGTGACGGCCATGGCCGTCGATGCAAACATATTTAAAGCTGAAAGGCAAACATAATTTTCAATAAAAATACATGTTAAAAGTCTTAAAACCCCCTGTCTAAAATGCTACGCCTACGTCTAGTAATTTCTCTGTTGATCCTAATTCTTTCAGCTTCTCGGTTCATTGCACGTCTTCTTTGAAAGGCGCGCACGCCTCTAAACAAATCTCTGCAACAAATTAAAAGACAACAAAGAAAACTTTAGGAGCACACAATCAGTAAATAAAACTCCATGCAAGTTCAGACTTCTGACATTAATGTCAAAACAGGCGGGATCAACTGTTTTTCCAGGAAATATTGCTGCATCGGCTGACTTTTGACATTAATGTCAGAACAGGCGAGATCAACTGTTTTTTCAGGAAATATTGCTGCATCGGCTGACTTTTGACATTAATGTTAAAACAGGCGGGATCAACTCTTTTTCCAGTGATTCTTGCTGTTTCTTCTGACTTTTGACATTAATGTCAAAACAGGCGGGAACAACTCTTTTTCCAAGAAGAGTTTAGGACTTTACCTTTTAGGGATGTGAGCGTAGTGCTCCGGCCTCTCAGCGGGAAGCTTTGCCCACAGCATGGGCGGCTCGTCACGCAGTTTCCCATGCTGCGCGTAGGACTCCTTGACGGCCTCCCCGTCGCTCTCGTCTCCGCGAGGCAGGGTAGATATCTTCCGCGGAGGTGACTCGGCCCGCATTGGGAATTTACCTCGGCCACATTTCGGCCCATCTCGGCCCGAACCCAAAATTGCCCGCCGCAGGCGCAAAAATTTAATTTTAAGTATGACAATTTGTCAAAAATCGATACGATTTTGGAAATTTATCGATTTTCCCCTCAATGCGACTCGGCCCATCCGCAACTTTTCCTTCGGCCCGCCTTCGGCCCGGGCCTCCGTGACACGGCCCCGGGCCGGCCAATCCCAGGAAGATATCTTCCCTGCCGCGAGGGTTGTCTCCGAACCAGCAGTCGGAGAGCTTCGCTTCTTTTTTTAATTCTACCAAGTGAGTCTCGAAGATCTCTTGGTAGTTGTGCCTGACCCTGCTGCGTTCGGGCGCTGGACTCCTAGGAGTTGCCTTTTTTTAGACTTAGGTCCCATTTTCTTTGAATAGTTTTAAAAAGTTAGAATCAAACGGCTCAAAGTTAAGTGGTGCCCCGCAAAAAAGGTTCTTAAACTTACAGTATTTCTTCAAGGTGCCGCCTTTTTTGGGTTTGTTGACTTGTGACACTTGCTGGCCTTACGCGCGACAGCTGTCCGTGACTTTATTATTATTTTTTTCGCGTGCGCGTTTTACCGCGGTGTGACAGACACTGATAAAATTTGACAGACGCGTAGAGTGTAACAGTACTCTTGCCTTGTCACAGGTCAACTTCCCTGTGACAGTTCAGTTCTTGTCTTGTGAAAAGTTCACACCCTTGAAGTTTCTGCGCCGCTTTTGAATTATTTTGTTTATTCGTTACGCAAGGAAAAATATGTAACAAAATAAATGTCGTCGCAATTTTTTAACGTCGTGTACAACGACGACGGGGAAGAAACTGTCAGTGAAGTCCCACTTGTTTTTGCAAAAGGCGACCCTTACGTTGTTGGGGAGGTGCTGCGTAAAGTTTTTAAGGTCAAAGATGATCAGAGTTATACCCTGATGAACATGAACACTGACGAAATATTTCAAAGTGTTGAGTTGTTACCAGTCGTCCCTGAGCATCTTTACCAAATATTCATCGAGTGTTCGGACCCCGAGGAAGAAATTCCTGCTTTGGTTGTCGCTTCCGAGTCCGACTTTGACTCAGAAGACTTGTTAATTACCGGTGAGAGCTCCAGAGCCAGCTTCTCTCCGCAACATCAAAAGTCTGATGCTGCCAGCAACAACAACGCTTCAGGGGAAATAACGTGGCCGGAGGGCGTCACACTTACCAGTAAAGTGCCTATTGACGTCGACGGTTCAAAAGTCTTCGCAACCCATTTCACTGGAGAGCTCACTGGCACAAGGAAAGGTACCCCTTTACTACAACTTGATTTCTTCGTCACAAACCGCACCTGGTCCGCATGTGGTAACACTACTTGGAAGTCGCTAAGTGACGTTTACGGCAAGCAGAACGTTTCAGCTCGCTCAATGCACTGCCTTGGTGAATATGTCTGTAAAGTGGAGGACTGCGTGTTTTTCAAAGTTGGTGGCAAACACTTCGTGAAGCGCCTTGTGAAGCGACCAACGTCAAGCACACAGGAAGACTTTCTTGGACACAAGGTGAATACTCTCTTTCGTTCCCTAAAACCTTTGTCTCAAAGGTACTATTTGGCATTTTTTTACCTAACCCTGCCTTTCTTCGGGCTTGTACAGGTTCTTGGTCCGGTTTGCCCCAAGTGCCAAGTAGTCCCAACAGAATATATTCCTTGTTCCGCTCGTTGCACGGCTGCACGCGTGGAGCTGGAAGCTGGTGGAGGGTGTCTTCTTTTTTTCGAGCACAAGGGTGTACACGCTTGTACTCCTGTGCAGAAAAAAAGGAAAGGCGATTCTTTCACCCGACACGCAGGAAGCGATTGCGAAAGCGGTGCCATCATTTGGTAACGCTAGCGCAGAGAGGCTGAAAGCTGCAGCAACGATGGAAGCCTTCTCGAAGATGCTTTCTACCGACGAAGGAAGCTTGGAGGACGTGTTCCGAGTTGCAAAGGAGGTTCAAGACGTCCGGGCGGTCAGAGCTGAAGTTAACACGGCTAAGGCGAAGTCTGGCAACCGCACGATGCAGAAGGACGCGGGCGTCGAGTGGGGTGAACTGGATCGGGCCTTAAAGAAGAAAGGGCTCCGGGTCTTTCATTTCGACCGTCACCCCCTGAAGTTATTCATGTCTCCTTTGGACATTCCGTGGTCTCCTGCGGAGATCATGTTGTTGATGGACAGACGCATTGGGAAACCTCCATTCAACAGGGCACCTGCATATTCCGATGCCGGCCACAGCTGTGTGGCAACTTCTTGCATTGAGCAGGTATATTTGTTTTTGTGAGTTACTACTGCACGCGACCCATTCAAAGACGAACACTTTTGGCTGAGGATATTGTTTTTCTCAACAGATGTGCACGGTGATCCACGGTATTGGTATACTGAAGCTGGCTACTTTTCCTTTACCGGGTGGAGAACGGGGGGAGGACGAACAGAAGATGTGGGAAGGTTGTGACCATGTGATTGCGGTGCGGGCAAAGGAAGACATCGAGGGAACACGCTTGCCCAAGGACGCCTGCTCGAAAGAGTTCAACGGCGGTATCCCGAAGTTTCGCCCGTCCTGTATAGTTCGGGACAGCGGAGGGGGAGGGTGGGCCGGCGCACGGCTACATTTCAACAAGCACCTACCGGTGAAGGAACGGCGTGCGGTAACCATCACGAACGAGGAGGGCGAGGAGATCGAGAAGGACTGCGAGCTTCATGTGGCGAAGGCAGTGGGTGTGCACTGCAAGTGGCTAACCGACGACTTCGAGGAAAACCAGTTCATTCGCCTGGTCTACGCCTGGCTGCACGCGCTAGCCCCATGAAAGGTATTGGTCCCGCCCTGTAAAACCTTCATCAACCTGCTTTTAGCTCGCCATCCCTGACGTGTCTTGGTGTTGAGCAGGTGATGGATAGTCGTAAAGCGTTGGTCTTGTTCATCGAGCAACAGTCCCGGAAGGACGTGGAGGACAACTTGACCCAGTTCATGGCCTTCTACGAACGTGAAACACAACGATGCATGCACTTCTTCAAGAACAAGGGCGCAAACCTGGCCGAGCCTTTGATTGGACGTGACAAGAAGATATTCGGGGAGATTGTCTCAATGTCGGAGTTCTTTTCGGTGACGTGTGTCAGCTTCATCCAACAGAGTCACAAGCTGCAATACATGCTACAAGGAGGTCACGAGTCAAGGGAACACGGGCGTACAGGTGCACTGTACCAAGAGCGCCGGGAACAGTTCGAAGCTGCTCGTAGGGGACGCCACTTCAGCTATGATGTTTTGGAAGAGTTCCGAGAGACTTACTTGGATAAACCAGCTGACACCTCGGAGACGCGCAACCACCGACCGGACACACAGCGCAGGTTTCCAAAGAAGAGGCGTCTGACCGTGGACTTGACTGACGCGGAGCCATGCATTCGGATGGCTCGTAAGATTCCAGAGAGCGGTGAGTGGGAATGGTCGGTGGATGCTGACCGCAACAACAATGCTGCTGATCGGTCCTGGATTGTTTCTTCCCAGATGAACAAGGACCTTGTGACGGAGTACTTGATGGAGGCCCACATTCACTCGACGGACCGACTGGGGGCACGCATGTCTGTTGGCACTCTTGGGGAAGTACGGTACATGCTGAAAACAACGAAAGGCCAGGCCAAAGTGTTGGCCGACCTGTTTTTGGGGGAGACCAAGCTACCGGAATATCCTAGTTCACTAGATATCAGAGGGTCCCGAACTGTGTGGATAAACTGTGATAAGATAATAAACCCTAAGCTAGATATACCCGGAACGGTCTCGCAACGGTCTCGGATACTAGCCTACCTGTGACACAGCGTGTGTCACAGCACGAACCTATAGATCAGTCAGCGGTCCAGTGTTGGTCCTAGGGGTCTGTCATAGGGGCCTGCACCGGGACTCCCAGTCAGGGCTGCCTATACAGATTCCAGCACACCACCCCAGCACTGTGGGTGGTGACTGTCTAGGAGAGTCAGAATGTTAAGATAAGTCAGGGTAGGAGCTAGGGCGACAAACCTAACTGCTAATTCAACTGTGCAATTCTGATACACAAATTGAAACCCTCTAGCCGGCACAAGTGCAGAAACATACAGGCATATAGGTCCTGCCAAACTACTGAAAGGCACTGTGCCAGCAAGTCAGATTGAAGAGTTCAAAGTTGTCAAAGCAAAAGCATAAACCAGATTGAAGACCGTGTTGAGGTCAAAGCACATCTCAGCACACCACCATGAAAGTGGTGTACTGCCAGAACCAGAAACATAACTACTCGGGGTCAATGGCCAGAGGAGCACCGCCACCACAATGAGCACTGTAGTAGTCCACCGTGGCACGGCGGAGTAACACAGGGCTGCCAAAGTGCAAGGTGTCGGCCACTGAGAAATCACTCGCCAGAGAATTTGACGGAGTCGGCGTCGTTGATCCGTCGATCACGGGAGGCTGCACTGCACCAGGGTGCTGCCAAGTGCTGCCCGAAGGTGGCGCCTCGTCATCCGAAGACGATGCCGGCGACAACGGAGGACCGCCCTCAAATAAGATGCCAGGCGGCGGCGGCCCGGGATTCCACGGCACCGGAGCCATGTAGAGGCCCTGCCGCCGCTGCACCCGCCGGTGGCGACGAGGCGGGATGGCACATGGCACCGTGTCAAGCGGTGACTCCTCGCTCCTGCACAGCACAGGCTGCAGCGCAGCCCGACCCGATACCTGCACAGGGTCGACGTCGTTGGCCACCGTGTAGGTGGCTGCTCCTACCCCCATGACAGAGATCAAGAGAACGAAAGAGAGAAGGAAGGGCATCCCCCACAAGCCCGCGTGGGCGGGGAAGCCCCACGGAGGCTTTCCACAGCCGTAGCTGCGGGGAGCACCCTCACGCCAATCCTCCAGAGCACCACCAGAGTGAGGTGCTTGGGCCGCGGGCGTCGACGAGTGATTTGCCGAGACGGCCGAGGCCCGCGGCTTCACGACGAAGCTGCCGTCAGCGAGGTCCTCGTAATCGTCGGTGTCGTACCCCGTGAGATCAACCTGTCCGATGGCGGCGTGGTTCACGGTCTGAACGAACCCAGCGAACTCACCTTCCGCGTCCGCCGTGGTGGTCACCCGCGCCGATTGAAGTGGCGCGGGCTTCACATCTTCTCCCTGCGAGACAGGCATAGCAGGGGCCGGCACGGCGGATGCCGATGCCGCCGCACCACCTGCCGGAACCTGCTCCTCCGGTGTGGCCACCGCTGCGGCGGGCATGCACACCAGAGCCGAAGCCCCCTGCCCGTTACCGGCAGGAGGCGGGAAAGATGCGTGAGTGTAATGCACCCGCGGGTTGGCCGTGGAGTGAACCTCCGCGGCAAGATCGTCGAGCCTGCGGAGAATGTCGTCTCCCTCGGAATCCGGCTGCTGCTCCACGGTGAAGCCGTAGGCGGACACGTCAATGCCGCCCACCGCTCCCGCAGAAAGCACCGCGGGCGGCCCGTACGCGGCCGCCGCACGCGCGAAGGACTCCGCTCCGTCATCCGCCGCCTGCTGGAACAACGCACACATGGCGAGTGCGTGCACCCCCTCTGCGTCCTCCTCGTCGATGGGAACGCAAAATGCCGCGGCAGAGGTGGGCGGGTGTTGCCGCCCGCCCAACGGGCAGTCGCGGTAGAAGTGATACGCCTCACCTTTCCCCGCCTTCTTGCACCTACCGCAGAACGGCCTTGCCCGTTGATCGTCACGGTCGAATCCCACCGGTGGGGCCTTGTGGGTCCCCACACGGAATCCTCGCGGCTGCTGCCCCCGCTGCTGCTGCTGCCGCTGCTGCACCCGCTCCCGTTGTTGACGCACAACCGGAGCGGCCTCACCCCGCTGCCGCTGTACGAGCTCCGTCAGCTCCGTGATCTTCTGGAGCAGCGCATCGTACTCACTGCTGGAGAGGTGTGCGGAGACCCCGCCCGCACCAGAAGCTGCCTTCCCCCCGTCCGTCTGCGCCCAAGACCGATAAATCTCGACCACCAAGGAGCGAAGAGAAGCAAGGGACACGTGGGACAGGTCGGCAGCCATGGGATAGCGGACCTTTACCGCCGCGTAAAACACGGGGTCGAGGCGGGTGTAGAGAGACAATTTTCGTGTTGCCTCGGTCGGAGTCCAGTCTGAAGTCCTGTTATCCCGCACCAAACGCTGTTCCTTAGCCAAAATCGGCTGCGGGTCAACGTTTGCGGGATAACGTAAAGCCGCATGCTCCTCCTGCTGCGATTCCCGCAGCGCCACTGGTACAGAGCCCTTGATGATGTCGACAAGAGCACGCCGTCCATCTCGGTCAGTCGAAGAATCCGTACCAGTGAGCCAGACGTAGGCGTTGCTGTGCTTCTCCACCACGAGAGCCAGAACGTCGTACAAGAGGCCATTCACCTTGTTGACCACTGGAGCCAGAGGGTCGTCGAGGTCAAAGGCACACAGTTCCAGCCCGGCCGACTGAAACTCCGTACGCAGCTGCACCACCAGGTCGGACAGAAGGCCAGCGTCGTCCGTACCGCGGAAATGATGTTTCTTGTCACCAAGAATATCCTCACGGATACTCTTGGCCCAAGCCCGATGGAGACGCGCTTTGTAGATCTCGTCCGCCAACTTGGATTGCTCCTGCAAGTAACGTCTGACTGCCACGTCCGCGTCTTCGTTCGATGCAGGGTTGGGGGTAGGAACTGAAGGCGTAGCTGCCGTCGGCGTGTTCCGCACCCCGTCGATCAACCTCAGAGAGGCGTCGATGTCGCTGTCCCTCGTGAGGGACTTCTTGGATCTCGTTGTGATTCCCATCTCTAGAAAAGCCTGAGGGGAGGCGGTACGCTGCAGCACGTTTGGGTAGGGCCGCGGAGAAAATGTGACGTCACAGACACGGAAAGAGCGGTCGGGCCATGCTAGCGAGGGGCGAAGGAAGATGTCGTCGAAGTCAAAGGTGCTTAAGTCACCAGCCCAAAACACGGCAGCAGGCGGGATCAGAGCGAGCAGAGAACCGCGAATAGTGAACATTGCGACGACGAAACCCAATCCAAGCCGGCACCCCATAGCTGCGGCCCAAGTCGCTCACCGCAAGCCGCTCATCTCAAAATCTCCACTAGTGCCCAAACGCGCAAACGCGCACCACCTCTCCGAGCGGCCGTTTAGCCAATCATGGCCAAACTAGCAAGTGGAATAAAGCGTGGATGGGGCCACGACCTACCGGAATATCCTAGTTCACTAGATATCAGAGGGTCCCGAACTGTGTGGATAAAACTCGTGATAAGATAATAAACCCTAAGCTAGATATACCCGGAACGGTCTCGCAACGGTCTCGGATACTAGCCTACCTGTGACACAGCGTGTGTCACAGCACGAACCTATAGATCAGTCAGCGGTCCAGTGTTGGTCCTAGGGGTCTGTCATAGGGGCCTGCACCGGGACTCCCAGTCAGGGCTGCCTATACAGATTCCAGCACAAGCTGAAGGTGCTGCAAGTGGGGGCACCCACCCCACGCCTTACCAGGTTCAACGTGGTGAATGGCATCCTTGATCGAAGCTTCACGGTTTCGGCACAGGGGGGTGCTGGGCAGCAAGTGGTTTTTGGGTACCTGGAGGCCGCACGTGACATCCACTTTGGGGAGAGGGGGGCCTCCCAAGTACGAAGTCAACGCATCTCTTGCAGCTGCAAGGCTTGGACTAACTTAATGGGCAGGAACGCCCGCAGTTCGGCGGTACATTGGTGTGTGCACATCTGTTTCGTGCTGAAGGAAGCAGGATTCTCTCCGGGACATGCCTTTTACATTCAGGCAGGCTTCACGAACAATGAAGTGCAGTACATTCTGGAAGAGCTGGCTAAGGTCAAGATTACCCCCCACACCTGAGGTGGGTGCTGGTGGCAGGGGATTGCAACAAGGCCAGTGGATGCTGGTACCGGGTTCAGGTCGGCAGGCTTCTTGTGCTGCGGCACTAAACGTGCAGCAAGGCTGTGCCACACATAAAGCACGTGCAAAAGACGAAGGCAGGAGTGTGAAGCAACCGGTGCTGGATGCCGACGCGCCTAGGGTGGCGGTGCAAGGGAGGCGGGAGGTGAATGGCAACTGGCACGATGCCAAGTTTCAGTTCTGCGTGACACATGCTTGCTGCACCCGTGTAATGCCCCGGTACGTGCCAATAGGGAAAAAAGGTTATCGAGGAATAGAAAAGTGCAAAATGGGGAATAGAAATTTCAATCTGTTTTTGGGGAATAGATTATATGTCACATGTAACCATTAATTACTTCGATCGAGCGCCAAAAAAAAAAAAAATTCAAGCAGTTTGACTAGCGTACTCGGTTACCCGGAGGTACAAGCGCAAGCGGTTCAGCGTGTGCAATATTTTGCGTCTGGCACACCCCCTTCTTCTAAACAATTTTTTGCATGTAGCATGAAACATAATTTTTTCCACCATTCGATTCTAAAGCGTTTGTATTCATTAGGTGAATACCTTTCGTTTGAGCTATCGATTGGCCCCATCCGCAACCGCATCAGCTTAGCCTTCGCGACTGCGAGCTAAGTTGGTGCGGTGTGAGATGGTTTCAACCACTTGCGGCTTTGCATAATAGGGGTTTTCGTGAGAATCTTCTCACGAAACTTGGCAGTGATATTGTTCATATCAATATCAGTGCACCCTCAAGAGCATATGGCAAGCCGATGAGTATATTAAAGACGGCCGCGTGCTGGCATGATGCCTTTTGGGTTTGAAACCCAAACCCAAACATGCCAAACAGCGAAGGGCTTCCCGTGAGTTCCAGCGCACGTAACTTTGCAAAATATAATGATAAGATGCATATATTTCACTTTCCTGAAGTGCAAGTTTTGCGATAGCTTGTGCGCGAAGTTAACATATTATTTCTTTGACCCAGATTTATGAGTTTGTATATCACGCTAAAATCTGTGTCAAAGAAATAGTAATACCATTTTGCGCACAGACTTTCTTAGACCTTGTGCTTCGAATATATCAAAGATAATTATCTTGGCAATATTTCTACGCAGTTACGTGCGCTAGAACGCACGGGAAGCCCTTCGCTGTTTAGCATGTATTGGGTTTGGAAACATTCGAACCCAAGCCCAATAGATCTGCCAAAGAAATAAATTGATGGTTTTGCCAACAAGTTATCTCAAACCTTGAGCTTCTGAGAACTGAAAGATATGTGTCTTGTAAATATGTGTGCATAGTTTCGCGCGCTATAACGCACGGGAATTGCTTTTCAGTTTGGCATGTATTGGGTTTGGGTAAACTCGAACACAAACCCAATAAATCTCCAAAGAAATAAATTGATGGCTTCGTGCACAAGGCTTTTGAGGCCTTAGGCCTTTGGCAACTAAAAGATATATATCTTAGTGATACTTTTGCAAAGTTACGTGCGCTGGAACTCACGGGAAGCCCTTTGCTGTTTGGCATGTTTGGGTTTGGGTTTGCATGTACCCAAACCCATTATGTGTAGCACGCGTTTTGCGCATAGCTTACATCAGAGGTTGTGCGTTTGAGGGTGCACCAATATTGCTGTTAGCAATATTGGTGCCAAGTATCGTGCGCTAGAACGCACGAGAACCCCTCCGCTGTTAGCGTTTTGATGCGATGTGCATGAAAGTTATAAGGGCCTCTCAGCTTAGCTCGCAGTCGCGACTGCAAACTGAGCTGATGCGGCCACGGATCGGCTCAGTCAAGAGCTCAAAAAACTCCTACCTAAGAGTCTAAATGATATATCTATGTGCATTACGAACGTTGGAAAATGTTTTCCCAATCTAATTTACTCGCAAACAGTGTGGGGTATACATACGTGCAGTGAAATATTCACGGCCGTGAATTTAATATTCACGGCCGTGAAATTAATATTCACGGCCGTGAATTCCAGATTCGGGAGGGCGTAAACCGTACAGTACGTTTATGTGAGAACTGAAGTCGGCTTGGTTGCAAAGACCTGTCTGGTATTTTCTCCAGGTATTTTCAGACGTGTTCCCAAAGTGACCAAAAACCGAACGATCGGCGATCGAACGGTTTTTGGTCACTTTGGGAGTGAGATCGTGAGTTTAGGCTTGGTGACAACACGCGAAACAACACTGAGTATTTTCAGACGTGTTCCCAAAGTGACCAAAAACCGAACGATCGGCGATCGAACGGTTTTTGGTCACTTTGGGAGTAAGATCGTGAGTTTAGGCTTGGTGACAACACGCGAGACAACACTAAGTATTTTCAGACGTGTTCCCAAAGTGACCAAAAACCGAACGATCGGCGATCCAACGGTTTTTGGTCACTTTGGGAGTAAGATCGCGAGTTTAGGCTTGGTGACAGCACGCGAGACAACACTGAGTATTTTCAGACGCGTTCCCAAAGTGACCAAAAACCGAACGATCGGCGATCGAACGGTTTTTGGTCACTTTGGGAGTGAGATCTTGAGTTTCTAAGGCATGGTGACAACACGCGAGACAACACTCAGTGTTTAAGTATTACAGTACCAGTGTTTAAGTATTACCGTCTGAAAATACTTAGAGAAAATACTCACTGTTTGATTTGTTAAATATGCAATTTTAACTAAAGGCGGAAGGCTTTCTCTCCGGGAGTGTGCCCCTGTCCAGCGAAATAAAGATCTCTAAGATTGAATACTAATCTGAGTAATCTTTTGCTTCAAAATATTATCACATATTCCTACTTAGTATGATGTGGGTACCCGTTTCGCTTCAAAGAAGATGAAACCCCATAGCGCAACTATTGCGGGTTTCAAATTCCTTAAATTCCACCCGCTTCCGCCAAATGAACGCGTCATCCCACAACGAGATGTGTGGTTGACCGTTCAGTTTGTGCAATTTGTTTAGGGAAAACAACGCATACGAAATACTATTTTTGCTAACGCTTCCCTCATCCGTTGCCCAGGCTCTCTTGCAAACGAGCGCGCGAATGAGGGAAGAAACGCCTAGCGGAAACGTGGACGCGGTTGACATCCGCGTTTCCGCTAGAGGTGAAATTGCACTGCCAAACGGTCAGTATGTGTTTATTATGCTTATATGATATGCGTGATATGTTCATGCTGTGCAGGATGCGTCCCTGTTGGGCGTGAGTCGAGTTGGCTGGCTCGAATCACGCCCATGATTACCCCCCTCACAAGAACCGTCAAGCATCCTAGATTCCGAACGGATCTTGCTTCCAACCCATTCTAATTTGAGCAGAATTGCCTGCACACTCGGTATCGTGGTCAGGAACTCGCGTAGAATTACGTATCCGGTTCACTGAAAGCCCCATATCCGGTTCAACGAAAGCCACGTATCTGGTTCAACGAAAGCCCTGTATCTAGTTCAATGAAAGCCCCGTACCTGGTTCAACGAAAGCCCCGTATCTGGTTCAATGAAAGCCCCGTAATCTTGCTTGCGCAAACAAAGTTGTTCCTAACACTTATTATGTAGTCAACTGTACAAGGGAACCGTGGAAAGCAAGGGCAACGCACCTTTCATTTTTGATGGAGAATCTTTTACCCTGTCCTCTTTCTTGAATAGAGGACAATAAAATGCATACCATCAGTGTGTTCAATAGTACAACGATACCCGCCGTTGTCGCAAGAAAGGCACACCCTAGTGTACTTTTTCGGAGGCTTCCTCATGTTTGCAAAACGAAAGTGAACAGATGGGTGGGGGGGAAAAATTTAAACGCATTATTAAAAATTTAAACGCAAAATTTTAGACGCATATGCATGTGTCACAAACCTATTCCCCAAAAACAGATTGAAATTTCTATTCCCCATTTTGCACTTTTCTATTCCCGAATCATTATGCTACCTGCAAATAGCACCTAAGCCGACGGACATCCAAGTACACCCGTATGTGGAGTTGACCGCGGAGTTGCTAAGAAAGTCCGGCGCGTTGACCTTCCGGGAATGAGAAGCTCAGCAATAGATGGCAAAGTGTAAGCGGGAAGGTCCCAAAGGATGGAGAGCTGTAGAACTCAGCTTTTGCCGCAGCACGTGGTGGCCACAAGCAAGGAGCCGCGACATAATGATGTGATTGTGTTACTCGAGGGGAAAGTCTTGCATGAGTCGAGAAGGGGCAGCTCCGCTGCGTTAGTATTGAGGTGTAAGAATTGCCTTAGGAATGTTCAGTGCGAGTCGAGAAGGGGCAGCTTTGCTGCGTTAGTATTGAGGTACTGAAATTGCCGAACTGAGTTGGTCCATTGTAATTTTGTTGTAAGCCGGCTATTTTCCTTGACCACCTGTACCAACAATCTTGGTTGAAGCCTAAAGTAGAAATAACCCACAATTTGTATGCGTTGTGACTTAAAAAACTGATTATACGGCTTGTATTAAAACGCAAGAATCTGAGCACAAAATTATGCTCTATATTATGAATTCCTCACATCTACCCTTCCACAAAAAAAACATGAATACAAAGGACAATTTCCCTTGTGAAACTGGAGAAATCAGCACAATATCAAGGGGTCGGTTTGACGGGTTTGTAGACAAAAACGACGAAATTCCGAAAATTTTACCTCGTAACCTCGTCAGATGTGTAAAATGAAAAGTACCTCGTGATCGACACGACCATCCATACGAACGAAACGAAAGTGAGCGTTCATGTCGAAATGCTTCGTGCCACACTCACTATGTTGCCGAAGGGTGGCACCAGAGAAGTTTCCTAGAGCACACAGGTATCGGTGGTGTGAGATGTCATTCCTTTCTTTGTGTCTCCGCACGACGTGTGATCGTAGATCGTCACTTCGTGCCACTTGCAAACGATAATGTCCGCCCTCCGCAAACTCCGGGTCTATGATTTGCATGACCGGGTGCAACATAGTGTACACCTGCAACAGCCACGGCCGAATGCTTTTCCTTTCGTGGACCGGCGTCATGCAAACTCCCTTGCCTGTAAGGAAATTATGCGGAGTGTCAAACATGCCGAAACCAGCTCCAAGAGCATTGAGTGTCCGCCCGGTGCTCCGTTGCCACCGTGCCACTCCAGGTGCATCTCGCCTTGGAGGTATCCCTCCACCGAGTGCAGACACTATCCTCCACTGAGTATAAGAACTCAGCTACACTCTTTAATTGCCTGGCGAGCCTGCAAAAAACAATTACTTGTGTTGAATAATACGACGCTCACGCGTATCCCAAGTAAGCAAGTTTTGTCTAGGATAGGAATGTACAAACACGCTCAAGTCGTTTTCAACACTAGGCAAAAAGAAATGCCCACGTTCACTTGGCTCACATGCGTCTACGCATGTGGAGTGAAAGTCATCGCAACAACGGTAGAGTGCTTTGTAGACGTCACTTTCTAACGAAGTTGGGGGGACGTAAATGACCCAAGATTCAGGCTGACCAAAGCTACTTTCATACGGTGGATAACGTGCTGGACCCAGAGAAATACGAAGACCAAGGTATGCTTCTAAAGCTAGCCTATTGTCACTATTAGCCGCCCGCTTGTATGAATATAAAAGCTTCACGATCACGAGCTTGGCACCACAAAACATAAGCCGCTCAAGAAACTTGGCCGTGTTTGTGTACGGTAGTGAGGACACGCAAACGCAATTCTCCGCCAAAGGAAACGTGGGAGTGGTGAGTACGTCCATGCGTTTGTGCGCATTGGTGTGCGCCTTGTCCCGTAGCACGATCCTTGAGGGAAAGAACTTGGCAAACTCAAGGCCAACCATAGAGTCAATTCCACAAAGATAATCACATATGACTTGCCCTTTGAATAGGGGTCCAAGAATGCAACGTAGAGCGGCGTACTGCCACGAGTGCGTGGGGTAGAACGCGGTGTTCTTGTTATGGGGGGCGAGGGCGTACGTGAGATCAAACCAGTTTGCGTTGACGTGGCGTGGAATAACACTCCATTTTCGTTTTGTTACGCTGAGCTGCTGCTGCTGCTGCTGCGCGAGCTGCTGAGTTCTTGTAGGGAGCCTAGGTGGATTGAATCGAGGCGGTCTAAGCGTAGGCCGCTGCTGCTGCTGTTGCTGCTGTTGCTCTACTGCTGGCACGTTTGTGCTTAGAGTGCCAAAAGCACGACGATTCCCGAAAAGCGGGGTTGCCGTAGAATTCACCTCGTTTTCGGCTTCCTCCTCGTGCATGCTCCCAAACACCACGTTCCTCGTCGTAGCGCATCCCGTACCCTATCGTCTCTTGTGAACTCGTGTCATTCTGTACCACTACTTCCTCTTCTAGCTGCTCGACCTGCCTCTGCCTATCCACAACTTGATTGCTCGTCGAGCCGCTGACGATGTAATTTTGTTGGGCGCGCAGTCGTTCTATGACTTCTGCTCGCAGTACTTGCGGTTCCTCCCCAAACTGAATTTGTACTTGGACTTGCTCTTGATATTGATCGTGGGTCTGAAGTATTCTTGTGGAGGTGATGGGCCTATCTAAATTATAAGTCAACAAAGTAACTGCCTCAGAATCTGAATGAAACAGGAGGTGGTGACTGTGACAGCGGCTTTTGGCATTTTGTCCATGGTGCAAAACGCATCTGGCAGAAAGCTTTGAACCCAAGACATATATCCACCCCTTGCGTCAGGGTGCAAAGGCATGTCCCGACGAAAACAGTCGAAACAAGGATCGGGAAATACTTTAGCCAATGCCCACTCTTCAGCTAGGTACTTAACGCAGAAAGCTACAGATGCAACTGTGAAACCTTTGCAAAGTAATAAATATCTTGGGGTCCCATGAAAGCTCCGGTGGATTTAGGTTTTTAAGTTTTTAGGGTTTTTTAGGGTTTAGGCTTGTCCGTGGTTGCAGTGGGTGCCTGCCATCTACTGTTAAGTTTTTCGATCTTTAGCATCTGAGTGAGCAGTGCGCGGAGTGTTTCAGTTCTCGGTTGGATCGGAGCCTTGCCATGGTCACTCATGTTTTTGTGGGATGGCTACTTCTGAAATATGGGATGAAAAGAAGAAGCCGTAATATATATATATATATAGGGGGTACGTGAACGTACAGGTGGGGAAAAATCCAAATTCCTCAATGATTCTAAATTTTGCATTGTTACCATCAAATTGTGAGTGAACGAGAGGTGCAAAATGAATGTTGTGAAGTATTGAATAACAACGGTTTAGAAAAGCAAGTGGCATCGGCAATGAACACAAGGGTATTAATTGGGATACTTACGGAATCAAGATATTGCTATGTTGTCCAACCATATCGACAACTGTTATAAAGGTCAGGGCGAATATAATTTGGAAGCATAATTGGAATGTAATGTGTTTAATTAAAGCAAAGTACCAAATAAAGGAATAGTATAGGTGTAATCTAAAATTTAAGGGCACATTAACAACCACAAGCAAGATAAATAGTTGGGACATTTGAAGCATTCACCAATTGGCATATTTAATGTCAAGGCTAGGACTTGGAAATTAAGGGTACTTTGTTAAGAAAATACTCCGGTGAGATTTGAGGGTTGGCAATGCAGCCAGTAAAACTAAAATGTTATATCTATTTACTACAGGTCATTAAGATATCGAATGCAGGATTCCTCCGTTGACACCCTTTTCTCGCAACTTTCGGAGAGCGGGAGGAATGTTTGTTTGAAGATGTGGGAACTCCTGGATCTTTGCATCCAATGATGTGATAGCAAGTCTTCTGACCCTCAGCTCTTCAAGACGAAGTGATTTCAGGAAGTTATCCTGATCGATTGCATGTCCTCCGAAGTGAGGTCCAAAGAGAGGATTGTTGTGTTTGTCAGTACGAAACGACTTGAAAAAAGGCAGTGCACTACTGTTAGGTATGCCTGACATGTTTGAACCTGCCAATCGGTATGATACAATCTGATTTTGTAGGATGTGAGTGAGGTTGCCATCCCTCCAGATTACAGCATACAATTCCTCGTCGACGACACGCTTGATGTCAAGACTATCTCTGAGGGCTCTGGCTTTCTGAATTGTTGAAAGCTTAGAGAACGGTATGACCACACCAAAAGCCGGAATGTCTCTGGCGCCACCTGTAAACCAAAGGAGCAAAATAGAAGGGTATCAAGGTAACATGGTTAATGTGATGTCAAGGATGGGAATTATTAGATGGACACAAATCACAAATCAAAAATAACAAACTCACCTTCAGAGAAAAACATGCGAATCGTTTGCCCTTCATAACCGACTGGAATTGGGTGCCCAGCTGGGTTTTGTGAAGTGTGAGGATGTTGAGCAAGTAGAGTTTCAATCTCTTTTGGTGTATGGTACCTGTTGATGTGTTGACGGATGAATGAGATAAGTGATTGCATATTAATAAATACAAAACTAGGCGAATGATAATAGCTAAGAGAAATTTACCTTAAGGGTCCAACGCCAATGTCCTTCTTGAGGAATAATGACATCGGTCTAGGTTTTTTGGCCAATCTCATAGGAATAGATGGTTTGCCAAGTCTTCGATTCTCTTTATTCTTTGCTGAATTGGCAATTTTTTGCAGTGGAAGAGCAAACTGGTGTTGATCGCAACCGTGTTTTTCATGATATGGAAGAGGTAGCACCTGAAAGCAAAAAATGGTCAAGATTGAGTTTGATGAACAATGTGAAAAAGAAACACAAGGCAATTTGGAATAATATGTTAGTGAGCATACCTCGCCCGCAATGGTTGGTGGCTTCACCCCCAGCAAGTCGGGATGGATATTGATGTTGAATGAGGTGCATGTTTTTGACTCCTTCAAGCCATCTACCAACACCAAAGTCCCCAAAGCTCGATATGAAGTATTAGTCCTTGCAGAGCTTCGTGCAAAGGGCTTGTTAAAACCCTCAGGTGCAAACGGATTGCCATCAGCAATAGACGCGCTGACAATAGCCAATTCTGTTGCAATGAGTTGTCGATGTGCAGCAAGTGCAAGGAGACGGACATCTACTGAAGCCACTTCATTGGCCATCCGAGTGCTGTTGTTACCAGCTCTGCAAGCGCGTGATGTCGTGTTTAAGCACTCAACAGCATGCCTTGGTCCAGCACCTGTCGACCTCCCCAAACAAAATTAAACATGTCGACCTCCCCAAACAAAATTAAACAACAGGCTGTATGGATGGGGTATTAGTCAATATAGTCTTCAATGTAACCATCCAAGAATTGAAAAATTATTCACATTGCAGGGACATGAATCAGGAGTGCATTTGAAGCCAAGCCTGAAACAACTTACCAGGGAATGCTCTGTTGAGTGTTTTCTCATGCCCAAGTAGTTCCAACAAGGTCATGTCAGCAAAGGTATCATCGTATGAGATGGTCGAGTCTTCGTTTTGAGTAAGTCCGATTAGCATACACACGTGGTCCACTGGACTTGTGAGTGGATCCAGTCGAACTGGCCAGAGGTTTTTTACTGTGCACTCTTCTTGGTTGTCCTTGGTGTCCCATATTCTCAGGTTAGCCTCATTATCCCAGAGAAGTACCTGTGAAGTGTGAAGTCAAATTGTTGAATGAGTGGCAAATCAGTTGTTATTTGATTATATTAAGCCGAGTATTATATGGAAGGTGATTAGAACATGGTCAACAGCTGTAATGAACATGGTATGACACATGTTGGTCCAATGATATTAATACTCTTAGAGCATATCACAGGTCGTCTAGCTGAATGAAAACAGTCAATGCATGACAATAAACACGGTTAGTGTAGACACGTGGAATGATTGGTGGGCACATCGATTGTCATGCATGAGTGCAAAACGACTATCAACCTGACTCAGTGGGTTGTGTTAGGAGTGAGTGTTGAGTTATTAAACTACAACTCACCTTGAGAGGGCGCTCCTGCCAACTTTCATATGGCACAATTAATGGTTCATCAAATTTTCGTACATTTATTCGTACATTAAGAGTGTCAGAGGCGCGGGTGCTTGCGAAGCAAATAATCCCACTGCCGTCTACGAAATTGATACTGTAAACAGCTCTGGTGGTTTCAGGATCTGTACACAACAATACAAAACATTAGTTTATTCGATGATGATAGTGACAAACTTGAATTTGAAATCAAGGACGTGATTGAAGTTACCTTGTGCGTTGTAAAATGGATATACATTCTTCATGGCGTACTCGACATTTGGATGGTAGGTTAAATGGCCAGATGTGCCAAGTCCAAGTAGCAGTAACCTTGAATCCAGAGTAATATCGGACCACGTTTGACGTGGTGGTGCATCGTTGTGCGCTATTAAAAGACCAAGTTTCTTCCCAAGAATTTGAGTAGAGGACATGTACACAGGATTTTCATTCACCCATTCGTTGAGGAGATTGAACTCAGTGACGAGACAAGGACCTCCCTTCCTTATCTTTCCTTTGGTGGATATTGTCGCTCGATCGCCAAGGGCCTGGAAGTTCAGGATACGTACGTTGGCCTTGGTCACCAAAAGTGGGTCTAAGACATTTAAAGCTTGGGCTAGTATCTCTGACCACTCAGGCATTATCAGCACTCAACGTTGACAAGGATACTGCACACCATAAAGCACAATGACAAAATTAGCAGGTTGTAAATAAATGATAAAATTCAAGTGAACATATTGGTAATAATATTAATGGTAATTTAGTTGAATTCACTCACCTATAAGATAATGGGCTTCAAATTATTGAATGAATTGCGGCATTTTCCGGCAAGTCATCATTCCACCATCGTTGATCCCGATAAGCGAGGACATGTTATTTAGTAGGGCTTGGTGAGCCCTACTGATCACAAGACAAGCTTGCTGTCCATTTACCACAGGTAAATGTGTGGGCTTTCCTCATCCACAGGAACGCTGGTGGGCCTTTAGACAGGTGCTTAAGCACTCATCCAAATACAGGCTTGATGGGCCAACAATGTATAAAAATGGTGGGGGCCCACCACACAAAGTGGGTGGACAATCCTCATCCACATAGTGGCTTATCCTCATCCACAGGATAGTTAGTGGGCCATCTTTATCTCCAAGACTGGCTTGTTGGTCATCCTATACCACAGGAAGACGTGTGGGTCTCCTCATCCACAGGAACGCTGGTGGGCCTTTGGACAGGTGCTTAAGCCCTATCCAAAAACAGGCTTGATGGGCCAACAATGTATAAAATGGTGGGGGTCCACCACACAAAGTGGGTGGACAATCCTCATCCACATAGTGGCTTACCTCATCCACAGGATAGTTAGTGGGCCATCTTTATCTCCAAGACTGGCTTGTTGGTCATCCTATACCACAGGTAGACGTGTGGGCCTCCTCATCCACAGGAACGCTGGTGGGCCTTTGGACAGGTGCTTAAGCCCTATCCAAAAACAGGCTTGATGGGCCAACAATGTATAAAATGGTGGGGGTCCACCACACAAAGTGGGTGGACAATCCTCATCCACATAGTGGCTTATCCTCATCCACAGGATAGTTAGTGGGCCATCTTTATCTCCAAGACTGGCTTGTTGGTCACCCTATACCACAGGAAGACGTGTGGGCCTCCTCATCCACAGGAACGCTGGTGGGCCTTTGGACAGGTGCTTAAGCCCTATCCAAAAACAGGCTTGATGGGCCAACAATGTATAAAATGGTGGGGGTCCACCACACAAAGTGGGTGGACAATCCTCATCCACATAGTGGCTTATCCTCATCCACAGGATAGTTAGCGGGCCATCTTTATCTCCAAGACTGGCTTGTTGGTCACCCTTTACCACAGGAAGACGTGTGGGCCTCCTCATCCACAGGAACGCTGGTGGGCCTTTGGACAGGTGCTTAAGCCCTATCCAAAAACAGGCTTGATGGGCCAACAATGTATAAAATGGTGGGGGTCCACCACACAAAGTGGGTGGACAATCCTCATCCACATAGTGGCTTATCCTCATCCACAGGATAGTTAGTGGGCCATCTTTATCTCCAAGACTGGCTTGTTGGTCACCCTATCACAGGAAGACGTGTGGGCCTCCTCATCCACAGGAACGCTGGTGGGCCTTTGGACAGGTGCTTAAGCCCTATCCAAAAACAGGCTTGATGGGCCAACAATGTATAATGTCAATAATGTCAATGAACAATGTATTCATGACCGTGGTCGTTAAACTTTGCAATTAATTGTTGATTTCAAGGTTTTTTGGTTGAAAATGTAGTGCGAACTACAATGAGGATAAAGTGTACATATAGAAAAGTTGGCTCGGGTCTGGACCCATTGGAAAAGGAATTTCTCTAAATGTTTGATGGTTATAATTGTCTACAAGCACCCATGAATGATCATGCTTTACAGAAATGTAGAAATGAGATCCAGTATAATGAGCAACTCCTGTCAAATCATATCTATGTGTATAACCATTGGCCAGATTCAATATATTTTCAGTTGCAGATGGGATGATGTTGACATCTGGAGTGTTGCTTCTGATGGTTGCAACATTAATGATGATAGAAGTTGGAGGGGAATTTATCCGTTGGTAAACGTGTTCGGTCTTGGATAAATTGTCTGCGACATCAGTAATTGCTAAATTGTCTGTAAGGGTTTCACTGACAAGGGATACACACCGTGAACATGTGAAAACACGGGGAAGTTTAGTGTCCAAATCGATCAACTTGAAAGGATCTACGTGATCACATTTGAATAAATGACGGTACGTGTATAAGATATTTGAACACCATGAATGTGGACTCCAGGGACAAGCAAATTTAACCTTAGTTTTTTCAACATTGCAAGCGGTGCATTTGTAATGCTGTTGGATATGTAGGGCTACAATGTCAGAAGATTTTGAATAAATTGTTCTAAGGGTGGCATGTAATGACCCAAAGGATCCATTGGCACCAGCTTCATGCAAGGTTACATGATGTCGTAATTTATTCCTAGAAGAAGAAATATCTTTGGCAATTCCTCGATATCGAGCCCATAAACTATCATACACTAATTGAGTAAGGGTGGGATCGGTTGACGAAAATATGTATTTGGTACATAGATGATATAACCATTCGATGCATGGATCGATGAAGCAGGAGTTGGCCTCCCAAGGAATGTGCACCATTGATGTATTGACTGGTAATAAAGTATTTACAGGGTTAATCGATGTAGTAGACGACATTTCCGCAGGATTACCATTTGTATCAATATTTTCTACAGCAATAGGTGTTTGAGTATACACTAAGATGTATGCGTCTTTTGCCAAACTTGATGGTGTAATGTGAGACACATTGTGATCGTCACATTGTAACCAACCTCCATTTTGCTGGACAATACAAGTTGTATAGTGTCCAGAAGAAACATTGTTACCGAAATGCTTGACCACTCCTATTAATTTATAGGTTACATCTTGTGATGTAACTTTGAGGTCTTTTGAGGTCAATGTTTGTGTAATTGAGACGTGTATAGGCAATTTTTTACCATGGTTATCATATTTCGCAATCAATATGACTAAAGTTTTTGGCAGTTGTTCAATAGTTTTAAGTTGCATGTTATTATTACTGTTTATGTTGCACACTGGGCATTGCCAAAGAATGTTGGTACAACCTAGAGCATGATTAATACAAGCTTTCAAGGATATATTAGGCTTAGATGTAGGTACATTTAAAATGAAATTTGTATCTTGAATTGAATTATGTACATGCCCGGTACAAGGATGATTTGTACACCTTTGTGTATATTTGTACGTTCCTTGAAATGATGTTTTTGGTAAGCTAGGATGAAGTAAATTGAGTAGTTTTACCAAGAATTCTCCTGCATCATGTTGAGATGAGTTGTTGTATTGTGGAATTAATCGTCGAATATTAAATAAACATGATTCAGGTTGAGCGGAAACGCCTGTTGATATTTGAGTTGACAAGGAATGAAAAGACAAAATTAGCTTACGAATGGTGTCACTTGTTTGGGTGGTGGATGCAAATTGATTTAAGTAACCAGGAACTTTTGTCAATATGTGCATCACTGCAGAAAAGTAGCACGTGTTTCCAAGGTTTGGAATTCCACTAAGTGATACACTATTATTTGATACAGCAGTGTGTTGTTTAAGTGGAATTTTGGGAGATACCTTGGAAGGTTTTTTAGGATCTACAGATATAGATTCCGTAGTGACAAACACCATTGGTGTATCAATGTAAACATCAACGTGTTTGTCTTTTAGACAAGCTAATCTCTCATACTCTAGTTGAATTGATTTTCTCATAGAAGCGTGCCGATTTGAGGCGAAATGAAAGTTAAGTAAGGGGCTTATCAGAAACACATTCTCAATGGATTGTGCCCGTGATATTGCGACATATTCCAAACCTGGGGCAAAGCATTGTTTCTCATTCTCAGTGGGACACACGACTAATCCGTGTTTTGCAGTTAATCCTTGGCTTTTGTGTATGGTTATACAATGAGCTGTCTTCAACTTTAGTTGTTTACGTACATACTTTTTTGATAGCTTTGACCGACTTGCCTCAGCGACAAATGGCACAATTCTGGGGATTGTTAAACTGACTGACTCTCCTTGATAACCCCATCCATCTCCGCCATCCATTTGTACAAACACAATTGGGATTTCGTAGTTATCCTTGATAGCATCTGTTACTGATGGCATATTTTTTTCATATGGTTTTCCTGAGAAACCAAAACCAACTACAGTGCCTTGGGCGCCGTTGTACAGTCCTAGTTGTGTTCCTGAATTGCTTGTACTCATCACTCTACTTCCGATGGCTAAATCAAGATGCACATCTTGTACATCATTATGGTCTGGCAAACCTTTAGACGTGCTTTTAGAAATTTTGGACAACTCATATTGTTGTTCTTCAGTTACTACATCACCATTTGACGAGTAATGCCGCGCATGTATCCTAAAGTGTGTGTTTCCCGATTTCACTAAATTTTCAAAACAAATTTTGTTGATTTCATTAACCTTATCATGCGACGCAGCAACCCACATTGCATCTTGAGGAGCTTTTTTTTGAGCTTCACTTACACTTCCACACAAACAATGTTTCCACAATTTTGCAAATTGATCTAGTGAAGGAAGTCCTACTCGAGCCGCCTTACAAAACTCTGCTAAAAATGGCAATGGACTTCCTTTTTTTGACTGATGTCTAACATTTTCAGTAAGCTCAATGTATGATGTAATGGAATTCCAAATTTTTTTGCCTTGCACACATGCACTATAATACTCTGGGTTGTTTGTTCTTAATGTTGGATTTTGATACACAGCTGTACCAAATGCCGGTAATTGATAAAGATCACCCAAAATGATTACATGAATTCCACCAAAAGGTAATTGTTTATCGGTGCTATTGTCCGGTGATGATTTTACAGCACACATACGTTTATGTATATCATATAATTCGGCTAAACCAATCATGGATATTTCATCAATTATCAATAGTTTGCAATCCTTTAATTTACGCGACAAACTATCTGCTTTGTTTTGCGATAAAGGAGCAGTTATATTGCCATCCGTAGGTGTTTTTTGAAATGCGCTTTGCCATGTATACCCAAATATATTAAAGGCTGCATTGCCTGTAGGAGCTACAACTAAAGTGTTACCATGTAAACCGCTTGTTTTGCCATATATTAGTTGTGCTTTCTTTTTAATGGTTTTTATTAGGAAACTTTTTCCTGTTCCACCTTCACCTGATATGAACATTCTAAGTTGATTGGGATTTTCACCGGTCAAGTGGGATGTCACTTTGTCATATGCACATTTTTGCATGTCAGTCATACCAGTGATCAGTTGGTCAATTGCACTTTCTTCATCTTCTTCATTTGATAATGGCACCCTTGTACCAGCTCGTATCAGTTCAAGCTCTTCATCGGTTGTCGCTCGATTATCGTTTTGTAACGAATTCAAATGAGCCTTTAAATTGTTGGCAACAAAATTAGCAAGGTAAGCTTTTTGGTTAATTGAAATGTCAGTAAATATGTTACCGAGGTTGTTTTCAAAACTGTATTGTTGTTGTGGGGTGTCAGCAAATTCGTGTTTTGAGGAACACTCAGGCTGATAATCATTTTCACAAGTATCATTTGACATGTCATGTGTCGGGGTTCCAGTTTGTTTTAAAATATCCTCACTTGCTTTTATTGTTTCTAGAGTTGATAAGACGTAGGCTGGTAGCATTTTATTTTTTATTAGTTTATCTAGTTGTTCAATGGCAGTTGTTGATACTCCGAGCATTTTTTCCTCTTGACCATTAGGCCAAATTGAATGCAAAAGCAACGTGCTGTAACAAGACTCTTCATTTGTCAAGTCAGCTGGATAGTATGGACATAATGAAATAACCTTAGGCTTATTATAAGGAGTGAACACTACGTTTGATACTCTAAACTTCTCCAATTCTGATGGAATACCTTCACCTGACATATTTATTAAGAGAGGATTTTCTTTGATATGATTATCACTTGGATACTTTTTGGGATTATATTCTCGAAATGAGAAGTACGTCAACAATTGGTGAAATGTAATTTTGCAACCACCGACTGTATTTTGTTGTTTAACAAATTTGGTGTAAGCTTGTCGCCTTCCTTTTTGTGTAGAAGGGGACATATCAATCGCAGACTCTTGTTTGTGCATTTCACTTAGTTTAGTTTCATCCGTGATGACTGATGATGGGATTTGATGTTGTTTAGCTGTGTTAATACTAAGGACTCCTCTGGAACATTGTACAAAAGGAAGACGGAGTAGTGTCCAACAAGCTTGCATCGCACCTACTTGGGTAGATTCAACAAGAGCATTTGCAACGGTAGATAACCGTTGTTTGTCTGTGATATTATTGCTTCTAATGATCAAGGTGGCTACCTTTTTGGTAACAAGGTTACGAAGTACAACTGAATCTGGTGCCTCTGCTTTGGAACAGTAAGATGCACAATATTCTGCAGCACCGACATCGTTATCAATATATTTTATATCCATGTTGCCGCCAGCAGCAATCGCTAGTAGTGAGCAGTAGTAGCAACCCCCATCCCTATGCGTGTGCGCACCCTCCAAATGACACTATCCCCTATGCGTTTGCGCACCCTCCAACTGGTGACCTTACTCTATGCGTTTGCGCACCTTCCACCTCAACCCACCCCCTATGTGTGTGCGCGCCCTCAACTCAACTTTTCCCATGCTATGCGAGCCTCCACTTAAACCCCCCTCCTATGCGTGTGCACACCTCCAAATCAATACACCCCCTTTGCGTTTGCGCACCCTCCAGCTCAACACACCTCTCTCGAGCGCGCCCTCCACCTCAACACCTCTCCTATACACCTCTCCTATGCGTGTGCGCACTCCCAGTTAAACCCCCCTCCTATGCGTGTGCGCACCCTCAAAGTGACCCCACCCCCTATGCGTGTGCGCGCCCTGGAGCTCAACCCTCTCCTATGCGTATGCGCACCCTACACCTAAATCCTTCCTATGCGTATGCGCACCCTCCACCTAAACTCCCTTCCTATGCGTGTGCACACCTCCAAATCAATACACCCCCTTTGCGTTTGTGCACCCTCCACCTCAACCCACCCCCTCTCGAGCGCGCCCTCCCCCAACACCTCTCTATGCGTGTGTGCACTCCCAGCTAAACCCCACTTCTATGCGTGTGCGCACCCTCTAAATGACCCCATCCTCTATGCGTTTGCGCACCCTCCAGGTGACCCCACCCCCTATGCGTTTGCGCACCCTCCACCTCTACCCACCCCCTATGGTGTGCGCGCCCTCGAGCTCAATTCCCCTCCTATACGTGTGCGCACCCCTCAGATCAATCCACCCCCTTTGCGTTTGCGCACCTTCCAGCTCAACCCACCCCTTCTCGAGCGCGCCCTCCCTCGACACCTCCCTATGTGTGTGCACTCCCAGCTAAACCCCCCTCCTATGCGTGTGCACACCTACAGGTGACACCATCCCCTATGCGTTTGCGCACCCTCTAGCTGACCCCACCTCTATGCGTTTGCGCATCCTCCACCTCAACCCACCCCCTATGGTGTGCGCGCCCTCGTGCTCAACTTTTCCTATGCTATGCGCACCCTCCAATTAAACCCCCCTCCTATGCGTTGCGCACCCTCCACCTAAACCCCCCTCCTATGCGTGTGCGCGCCCCTCGTGCTCAACCCCTTCCTATGCGTTTGCGCACCCTCCATCTCAAACCACACCCTATGCGTGTGCACACCCTCCAGCTGACCCCATCCCCTATGCGTTTGCGCACCCTCCACCTCAACCCACCCCCTATGGTGTGCGCGCCCTCGAGCTTGACTCGTCCATGCGTGTCGCACCCCCAAGTTAATCTACCCACTTTGCGTTTGCGCACCCTCCACCTCAACACCCCCCCTTTCAAGCGCGCCCTCCACCTCTACACCTCTCCTATGCGTGTGCGCACTCCCATAAACCCCCTCTATGCGTGTGCGCACCCTCCACCTCAACCCACCTCTTTCAAGTGCGCCCTCCACCTCGACACCTTTTCTATGCGTGTGCGCACTCCCAGTTAAACCCCCCTCTATGCGTTTGGCACCCTCCAGGTGACCCCACCTCTATGCGTTTGCGCGCCCTCAACCTCAACCCACCCCCTATGCGTGTGCGCACCCTCCAATTCAACCCCCGTCCTATGCGTATGCGCACCCTCCATTTCAACCCACACCCTATGCGTTTGCGTACCTCCATCTCAACCCACACCCTATGCGTGTACACCCTCCGGTGACCCCATCCCCTATGCGTTTGCGCACCCTCCACCTCAACCCACCCCCTATGCGTGTGCGGACCTCGAGCTCGACTCGTCCATGCGTGTGCGCAACCCCAAGTTAATCTACCCACTTTGCGTTTGCGCACCCTCCACCTCAACACACCCCCTTTCAAGCGCGCCCTCCACCTCTACACCTCTCCTATCGTGTGCGCACTCCCAGCTAAACCCCCCTCTATGCGTGTGCGCACCCTCCAGCTCAATCCACCCCCTATGGTGTTCACACTACCAGCTCAACCCACCCCCTCTCGAGCGCGCCCTCCATCTCAACCCACCCCTATGCGTGTGCGACCCTCCAGCTCAATCCACCCCCTATGGTGTTCACACTACCGGCTCAACTCACCCCCTCTCGAGCCGCCCTCCATCTCAACCCACCCCTATGCGTGTGCGACCCTCCGACTCAATCCACCCCCTATGGTGTTCACACTACCAGCTCAACTCACCCCCTCTCGAGCCGCCCTCCATCTCAACCCACCCCTATGCGTGTGCGACCCTCCAGCTCAATCCACCCCCTATGGTGTTCACACTACCAGCTCAACTCACCCCCTCTCGAGCGCGCCCTCCAGCTCAACACCTCTCCTATGCGTGTTTGACTTCCAGCTAAACCCCCCTCCTATGCGTTGCGAACCCTCCAGGTGACACCATCTCCTATGCGTTTGCGCACCCTCCAGCTCAACCCATCCCTATGCGTTTGCGCACCCTCCAGCTGACCCCACCCCCTACTATGCGTATGCGCACCCTCGAGCTCAACCCCTCCTATGCGTGTGCGCAATTTTCACTCAAACCCCCTCCTATGCGTTTGCGCACCCATTTCAACCCACACCCTATGGTGTGCGCACCTCCAAACCGACCCCTCACTATGCATGTGCGCACCCTCCAGCTCAACCCACCCCTATGTAAGTAGCGCCCTCCACCGACCCGACCCCACCCCTAAGGGTAAGTGCACCCTCCACCAACCCACCCTCTTAGTGCAAGAACCCTCCACCAACCCACCCCCTATGCGTGTGCGCACCCTCCACCAACTCCCCATGCGTGCGCCCTCCAACTCAGCCCACCCCCTATGCGGTGCACCCTCTGAGCTCAACCCACCTTATGCTATGCGCACCCTCGAGCTCAACCCACCTCCTATGCGTGTGCGCACCCTCCACTTGACCCCACCCCCTACTATGCGTGTGCGCACCTCAACTCAACCCACCCCCTATGCGGGGCGCGCCCTTCACCTCAACCCCCCTCCTATGCATATGCGCACCCTTCACCTAAACCCCCCTCCTATGCGTTTGCGCAACCTCCATTTCAACCCACACCCTCCGGTGTGCGCACCCTCCACTTGACCCCACCCCCTATGCTAGGCGCACCCTCCAGCTGACCCCACCCCCTACTATGCGTATGCGCACCCTCGAGCTCAACCCCCCTCCTATGCGTGTGCGCACCCTTCACAAAAACCCCCCTCCTATGCGTTTGCGCACCCTCCATTTCAACCCACACCCTATGGTGTGCCACCCTCCAGCTGACCCCACCTCTATGCGTGTGCGCACCCTCCACCGACCCCTACTATGCGTGTGCGCACCTTCAACTCAACCCACCCTATGCGGGCGCGCCCTTCACTTCAACCCCTCCTATGCGTATGCGCACCCTCCACCTAAACCCCCTATGCGTTGCGCGCCCTCGAGCTCAACCTTCCTCCTATGCGATGCGCACCCTCCACCTAAACTCAACTCCTATGCGTGTGCGCACCCTCCAACTAAACCAACCCCATATGCGTTTGCGCACCCTCAAGCTCAACCCACCGAATCAAGAATTGAAACACAAAGTTGCTCTGAGTGTTATTTTCGGTCGTTCAATTCTTGGACGTCCAACCAACTTAGTGCAACTACATCGCGGTGGGTGTCTCACCTCTGAATATGCGAGCCACGGTGCTTTAACCACCAGCTAGGTGATATCACAAAGGTCGACGCCGAAAATGCCAGGAGGTTACGGTCCAGGTAGGACAGTGATTGCGAGGAGGCAAAGGTAAAAGGCGCCTTTACATCGGTCGAAGAACCCTGAAGACAAGGCACCCAGCAGTCAAATCAACTATCGGTAACTGTATCTTACAACTGCACGTCAATCGAACTTAGTTCCATTTCCAATGCGGTGGCAGTCTCACCTTAGAATATGACAGAGTGAACTGCACTGTTTATAGACCTCTTTCCAAGGGGTAGTGCACTGTTTATGAACTACTTCATGGTTAATGCACTGTCATGACCTCTTTATTCTTTGGGGTTATGGAAATTGTATCCACATGAGACTTTTTTGGGTAACGTTGGAAAGTTAAAAGTGAGTACGATGATGGTTGAAATACGGCAGCATAACAAGCTAGCCTAAAATTCTGAATTGACACTTGACGCTAGCTCAGCACAGGTTCCAGCATCAGCGTGGGTTATGGGTACAGGTTTTCTGATTTGTCTGAAGTCCTAATCACGAGACTTTTTTGAACAAGCACACGCTTGTCTCTGAGGGCATGAGGAGGGCAGGGTGCCACTTGCTCGATAAAACAATCGTTTTCCTTACCAACACTTGAGATAGAAAGATGTGTGTGGGAGAAAGTATAATCTCTTAGCACTATAAGCTTTCTATAAGCTCTCAGCACTATTCCAATATTTGAAACAGGCATTCTCACGAAGTTTACAACTTCCATCGCGCTTTCAAAACAAACGGACAGCTAACGGCAGCATAACAAGCTTCTAGGGAGTGCTCGTACCGACTATCAAAATTCCCGCCAGTTGCGCGCCAGTTTTCTGGTAAAATCCGTTAAAACTTGCAACCCAAAAGCCTTGCTTGATTCTTGCAGTATCTGCGAAACGAAAACATTATAGAAAGTGAGACTTCGGACTATGGTCGATCCGAACGACCCAAGGTTGCAAGCAACGGAGTTACAAGCAAATCAAAAGGACGCCTTTGTAGACTAGGAAGATTTATTAAAAGCACCGTTGACTCGAATAAGCACTCAAATCACCCCCCAACTATCAGATCGAAAACCGCACACTGTACTCTATGTAACAACTGAAACTTACAGCAAGCAAAGAAAGTTCAGCCCAGGGCGAAAGAATAATGCCATCAAACTTACTTTCAGCCTCCACTTCAGAGCTACGCGAGTAGGTCCGTCAGTGTTCGTCACTAGATGCGGCACCTGTCATATCATATCAGTCATATAAGGCGAAATAACTTTTTCTCTGAAATGTTGGTGGAAAGTGCAATATGCTTAAGCCACGCTGGAAATTGAAAAGAGTGCGCTGATGATCAATTATGGCAGCATAGCAAGCATCTAGGGAGTGATCCGTACCGTACTATCAACATGTGTTGCCAGTTACGCCCCAGTTTTCTTACAAAATCTTCTTAAAATTGCACCCGCTCTTCACATGGGCCCGACAGTAGAAGTCGCTTTTCGCAACGCAGTGCCCAGCACGAGTTTCAAGTTTCAGCAAACTCAAAGCAAATAGGAAAATATTTCTTCGATATCCCGCGACCACTTAGGACAGTCTCGTTACGGTTACAGCGTTGCCTTCTCGGTTAGAATATCGAGAGAAGTGAGTTTGCTGATTTATTCGGTAAATGGCAGCTAACTAGCCGTAACAGTCTTGGAGCAATGGTGTGCTTGAGAGTTACGTTTGGGAAATATCAGGCCGGCAGATCGAGTGCCACCAACGGGAAATAAAACGGATGACAGCTAATCTAAAGAATATGACGTCGATCGAATCTGATTGATGTAATATTTCGCACGCAATTGTAAATGTTAAATGACCGTTAGAAGTACAATAAGAAATTACGTTTCATTTACGAGTTCAATCAAAATTACAACCCTACAAATCTATACGATAGCAACATTTACATTAACAGTGTAGAAATATTAAAACAAAACATTTTCAATTGTTTTTTTCTTTACAAACAAATGTACGACCAAATCAGACACGATTAAATGATGATTGTCAACTACTTTCGCTCACAACATCACAACAGATACTATACTACTAGTCTAGTTCTGTTTTGTCTTGGTCTTTTTTCCTTTCTTAGCTGCAGCGCCAGCGCCAGCGCCAGCGCCAACAGGCGCTGCTTCCATGTTGCCGATCGCGCCAGTAGCAACAGCGTCAGCGTCAGCGTCAACAGCGTCAACAGCGCCAGCGTCAACAGCGCCAACGCCAGCGCCAGTCTCGCCAGCGCCAACTGCCATTGCAACATCTTCAGTAGGTGCAGCAGTAAGTGCAACATTAGGCGCTTGGCCAGTAGGTGCAATATCGCCAGCACCAGCAGGGACTTCTTCAGGAATGGGATCGCCAACATCGCCAACGGGTGGTGCAACCATGGTAAGATACATGGGTGCAGCACCAGTAGGTGCCTCGCTTGCGCCAGCGCACGAAGCACCTGCACAATCAAGCACAAAAACGAAACATTTTTAGTAAATATACAACAGAATTATTCTGTTCAGAGCCGATTGAACCCAACAGACAAATAGACAATTATAATTTACCTGCGCCATCAGGAAATGGCAAGGCGATCTTGGCTTTGCCCTTGCCTTTGCGCCTTTTTGGTGGTGGGGGAGGAGGGGTGACGTAATCTTCGTCCTCACTATCGCTGTCGATAGTGAGAACCTGGCGATTGCTGATCCAGGTTGAAGGTAGCCCCCATTCTTTGATAAAAGCATGGGGCAGGTCCTTCGTGACCTCCACAATGGCCTCCAGGGTCTGGACAGCGCCAGAGATGTCCGCGATGTTCCTGGACAGCTCGTAGCTCGAGGCCAGGCTCAAGTTGTAAAATGTCTCGGAGGACATGTAAATGTCGTACAGCTTGCCCACTTCCACGTGCTCCAGCAGGGGAGCTACGTCCTGTAGGGTTGCCCCAGCCATGAGCCTCCACCCAGTGGCCATGAGAACGTCGCCAGGGGCATCTCTAAAAGTGACAGATACCACGGGTTGCTTATCTTTGGTACGTGATAAGGTGCGTGATTTGCTTTCGCATATAGCAAAAACACGGAATTTAAGACTGGATAGGTCCTCATCGTTCTCAAACTTAGTCTTCAGGGTGCCAAACCAAGTTTTGGAAAATTGAGACATGTTGAAGTTAAAGTTGCTTTGATGTATATTTTTGAATTCAGAAATGATAACAATAAGAGTCGTTGATAATTTATATGTTGATACATAGGGGCACTGTCACAAATTTAGTAAAATGTGTGTGGCCATAATGATCGCCAAATGTCGTCATCAAAGCATGCCAATTGTCAAATGTGTTACATTTGTAGCGTATCAACAAATATTTGCATTTTATATCAATTTGATGGTTGAAATTACTTTGAGAAAACTCTGATTTCATCAATTATTCATGTATCAATCGATGTGATTGGCCAAACAAATATGTTTCATTTTGAACCAAAGATGAAGCGAAATTGTTCATCTTTCAAATCTCAAGCTGATTTCATAGTAATATGTTGTCAATTGGTATTGGTGAACAAACAAATCAATCAAATTGTGTTGTACTATTCAAATCTCAAGATAGTTGTGATTCATTGTTTAAATATTCGATCATATTTGATCATTGATTGGTTGTAAATTTTGATGTAAATTTGTTCTAGATATCGTGAGTGGTCTATGGTTAAAAGACACTGAGAGGCCCACATGTGGACAGAGGGAAGTGGTTGTAATGTGGTCGCAGTGTAAGGCGGGGCGCGGGGAGGGGGTGGTCGTTAGGGGTGTGACAAGGAATAGTGGGGGACTTATTGGTATGGGGTTGATAAACCGGGTGACCAAATAAACACGGTGACGTGCGGTAAGCGGTTAACTAGATCGCGGCGGTTACAAGATATCGTTCGTGCACCCAAGTCCCACCCAATAAAGAAGAATAAAATTTAATAACGATAATAAGCCGTCGATTCCCCTACGGGTGACGGCCACCCCTGTGGGGGGGAGGGGGTTTTCCCCACACACCCCCAAAAATGTGAGAAGCTTGCTTTCCATCGGAGTTCGGCCACCCATACGGTGACGTTCATGGTCGATTCCCTACGGGTCACGGCCACCCCGATTGGGAGTCCCCCCACCCCCAAAAAAAAAATGTGGAAGCAGCTTGATTTTCATCACGATACGGGCTCGGCCAGCCCATACAGTACTGTACAGCTGACGTTCATTTCATTGTCATCAACTTTCATTCTCGAAGCTTTACGCTTGACAGACTGCGTCTCATGTCATGTCATACGTCTAACGCCTTATGTGTCAATGTCCAGTCGACCACATCCAAATATTTATACCGTCAATTAAGTCTTCGTCCCTTTTTAAAATTAAATAAGTCATATTAAAAATAATACTACAGTGTTAAGTTATACAGCTAAGTTATATTTATACTCAACACTCGTGACACTGTGCAATTCCAATAAAATTAAAAATATATATATTATAATTATATTGACCAATTAAATATAAAGAGGCTTTGTATTGAATATTCTAAATATCAAATTATATACTGCCGCGTGCGACACATAATTATCCACGACACACGAATCGTTTCGCAGTTTTCATCTACGACGCTAAAGTGCGTAACAGGGGTTAAATTGAGTGGGTGTAACGCGTGACGCTCGAAAAGCGTGACGCTCGAAAAGCGTGACGCTCGAAAAGCGTGACGCTCGAAAAGCGTCACGCTCGAAAAGCGTGACACTCGAAAAGCGTGACGCTCGAAAAGCGTGACACAAAGCAGTGTTCGTTTTGGAATAGCTGGGTTTCGGCGAAATGAACCTTTAAAATTTTATACACAAAAGCGTGACATAAAAAACCGGATTTTTCAAAGAGGGGGACAATCTAAAGATTTTTCCCCAATAATCATTTCGCCGGGTCTCAGGGTGCCGCCTAAAATAGGGGTTTTAACCCTATTCAAGGGTAGGGTGCCGCCTTTTTTGGGGGGGGGTTTACCCATTAAATGTAATAAATCATAGTTAATCGAGTTATTTTAGTATTACAAAAGAAATGCGGACGTTGGAGGTCAAGGGGTAATAATAATAATAATAATAATAATAAGACATTTACGCTGAAGATAATGACAAAGGCATGAGTCCGTTGTAACCCTACACGCAGGCATCTGAAAGACGGAGGGTGTGAGAACAAACACACAGTGAAGCACTACTAACAGGGTGCTACGCTCGTATATGTCAACCGTGAAACTGTGAAGCTATACACAAGATAATACGAAGTGATATAGCTTCCGCTGAGAGAATGTGATGACAACCCCTAGGAAGTCAGGTGTGGAAATGACATATGCTAGAAGTGAACTGTCTGACTACCGAAGTCGATATCGGAGATGGCGTTGCTGACAGTGAAGTAGTCATAGTAGTCGAGCCGTATCGGTGATGACACAGATGACTATGACACTGTCGGCGTGCCAAATCCAGCACACCACCTCGAGTGAGGTGGGCAGGCCAGAATGCATACACTCATACCAATCTCCAGTCCAGACCAGAAAGAACCACAATCATGTCTGCCAGGGCTGAAAACCCCCAAAAGTTGGACAAAGTCCACACGGTCCTGGCAGACCTATCAGCTCCCTGTCTCTAGTGCCACTCCTCTACCGGGGGAATAGCGTGCTGCCGTGCCCTGAAGGTCCGCACACCGCGGTGTCATGCAGCCGGATGCTTCGTCAGGGATATGACAAGGAGTACCCGAAGGCAGGTCCGGGTCACCCCATCACCGTCAGACTTACAGACAAGGGAAGATGTAGGGAGGGTCACAGCTGGTGGAGGCAGAGGCTCTCACGTACGAGACAGGCGCCGGTCACGGGTCCCCGAAGGGTACATAAGGTCGTAGGAGTCAAGGTACGGCATGCGACATTCACATAACAGGTCGTGTGCATGCTTGCTAAACCTCTAGGCTAACTGTCAAACTATCAGCTGGTTGTTTTCCGTAGATATATATTCAAAACCAAATCATAAAGTACCTGCAACAAAGTACCCGCAAGGCACAGTCAGATACAAAACCCAAAACAGGACAAAACAGAGGGTACTCACAGTCAAATCATGCTGCTGGTTTCTGAGTAGGCCTCCATGTCGAAAATTCAAAAGATCTGGCAGCCTGAATAACTGCCTTTTGCATATCCATGTAGTTGTCAAAGAGCATGTTGAAGTAGGGCACACGCAGTGTTCTTGGTGGGAGGAACTCGCTTGGTGTACGGGTTCTTCCCCGAAGGTACCCTCCAGCACATAATCCAGCCCAGTCTGACAAAGTCTCAGAGCATATGGAATCTGACCAGAACATGTTTGATTTTCTGGGATAGTGGGATGTTTTCAACAATAGACCTGCATGCATCATTCTCCAGTAGAAGAGGGATTGGAAGCTCTAATCTGGGGCAGGCAGCTGAGGCTGGTAGGTATTCTGTGCTCCTCATGCATAGCCATTGATAGTTAACTGGCTTGCGGTCTGACTCTGAATATATCTCAAGCTCATCTGTCACTGATTTGCCACCAGGCCTGACACCACCGACTCCTGTACCCGTAGGTGAAGTATAGTCCAGGAGTTTAGTAAGGAGGGTGCCTGGCTGTAATCCAGGGTAACTGAATGCAATATCAGTGGCTACTGCCCAGTGGTACTAGTCATAGTACCAGAATCGAATCTGGTACTATCACAAGTACCAAAACGCTAGAATTTTTTTTGATGTCCTCCTCCATCCTGATGGTGATATCCATGATATATCATTACCTTATCGACCCAAACTGAGTTGTATTATGCCCCATTGGTCCATAGGTTACGTGTAGCCCTCCCACTGGATGCATATTGCCAACAAGGTGGAGTTTTGTGTTACACAATGGTGTCTCACTTGTCTTCGAAATCATGGCGCTACTTTCGGATTTCTTTTTGAACAGACTTGGGATTCTATTCAACCCAGCGATGGCTCAAATTGAAGCTGTATAACATGGCCAATGATGGATGTGAGCATGGGGCAGTTGGCATACTGCCCGTCGCTGAAACTGCGACATGCTAAACATCCCATCTCCACCAAATGGTCCAACTCAAGATTCCTTAAGTATGAGGGCTATCGTCGATTTTGGAGCCTAGTCGTGGCACTAAAGCTACGAAATAAGTATATTATAACGTCGGATCGCCTCACCAGCGTTTATGACATCAAAAGTAAACCCATATATCGATTTTTCAAGACCTTTACATGCATGAGAAGTTGCCGTACTTGGACTCTACACATGGAACTTAAGTACGAAACCGCTCCCGATATTACTACAAAAAATGCTGAGAGGCCATTTTATCACACCCTTGGGTGTTATCGAATCCCAATACTGGCGTTAAAGACGTTCAAATGGCACAACGCATGACGACCACTTAGGATACATCCCAATAATGAAATTTGACATCATGCATGCCACCTCGTGGCCACATAGCGTGCCCTTTTAAGTCACCGCGCGCTTGGTACCAAGGAGTGGTATCGATATTCAATATTTTCGATATATCAATATATCGAAATATCGATATTGATTGATATGCATTTTATTACATATCGAAATATTGAATATTGATTGATCGCAAGAGGCAACATATCAAATATTGATTGATACCGTGTGGATAGATATTGAACATTGATTGATATCGAATCCAAAAATATCGACATCGATCAATATGCGATATGGTATTCGAATATCGATTATAAAATTCGATATCGATATATCGATCAATAAATATCAGCATTTTTTCCGGAAAGTCGATCTTTGAAGCCAGATAGGCGGGCATACATTCTTACATTGGCGAGTGAATCATAAGCTCTTCCCTCGCATGCCTAAGATTAATTTATCGATCATAGAGGGCAAGAAATCGGACTTCCTATTCGTCGGGTTGGTGCCTGGTGGTGGCCTTGGTGGGGTCTGGGCTCTTGGGGTGTATCGTCCGTTCCCAGAATTTTAACATCAACATAAACATTTTCATGACACTAGCTCTAGACTTGCACCACTTGCCATTGTTGACTGTGACGCGAGCGCGTAGGAGGTAGACGCAGAGAGCATGCCTCGCGGCAGAGGAAAACGCCCCCGTCATGGCCAGAAAACCACGGAAGAACTCGTGCCCAAAGGGAAAGGAGCAGTGAAACTCACCCCACAGAATCATTTCGATGCAGCCAGCAGTGACGACACAAAGTACGAGGTAGAGGCAGTCCTCACTGAGCGCAGCAACTATGGCGTCTCACAGTTTCTAATAAAATGGAAGGGCTTTGAAGAGACCTCTAATACTTGGGAGCCCTTAACGAGTCAGTCTACAAGGATCGCCAGTTACTTGGTGATGATTGGGATATCGTGGTGGAGAGCGTGTACATGCTCAATTACTTCTCCTCCGCGACTGACTTGTTGCAGGGAACAAAATACCCCACGGTCAATTTGTTGTTGCCTATCGTGGGGAAGCTTGCACACATGTCCAATGGCAGCACGTGGCTGAAGCACAACCGGAAGCGTGTGGAGATCGAGCACGAAGCCGTGAAAGAAGCCGTGGAAACTTTGCATGACGGGCTGAGCAATCGATATTTTTATGAATTAATGGATTGCAAGTTGGAAGATTACTGTGTGGCCACCATCCTCGACCCGCGATACAAGAGCTTCAATTTCAAGTGTGCTAATAGATGGATGAAAGGTGTGCCACGCTTTGAACAAATATTTCAACTCATACTAACTTGTTCTTTGCGCTTAGCGTTGTGGATGTGGACCACCGTTGTGCACCAGCCACTTGTAACATATCACATATCACATATTCGTATGTGATCTTGCAGGAAAGCTGACAAAGGAGAAAGCTCATAAGTGACATAGAATTACCACCGTGCAAGAAGAATAAGGGTAAGGACGGCAAGGCAATAGTAATTGTTGCCTCTTTTCTTGCAGATGACTCTGAAGAGGAGGATGTAGATATCGCTGGTGTAGATGACGGCAGGTCAGAGGCAATAGATGAACTCAATCAGTATTTTGCATACCCTGACGCACCTCAAGACACTTGCGTGCTGACTTGGTGGAAGCTTCACGCTAGCAAGCTTCCGAATTTGGCCAAGATGGCCCGGCAGTTTCTTGCAGTTCCAGCATCCACCGCTGGAGTAGAGAGAGCGTTCTCAAGGGTTACATTCATGCACTCTGATCTTCGGAAGAACCTGTCAGAAGGTAGTATTCGACACTGTATCATGTCTGCCATGAATGTAGAAGACTAGGGCACGCGTGACTTATGGGCATTCCTTGTGCATTTTCATATATTATTGCCAAAATGTATGGAATAGACGATGCTTGTCAGTGGTTGTCCCCTAGGTATTGATATATTGATATATCGATATATCGGAGAAAATTGGAATATCAAATATTGATTGATGTGCATTCATTTCATATCGAAATTGATTGATAATGATATTGTAAATATCAAATATTGATCGATACTCAGGTCTGAAATATCGAATATTTATCGATAAAAAAAATTGATATCGAATATTGGTTGATAACTTTTGTGAGATATCGAAATAGTATCAATATCAGAAAATAAATTCGATACCACTCCTTGCTTGGTACTTGTGACAGTACCAGAAAATTTAATTAATTTTATGGCGTTACACCCCCCAAAAGCACACCGCACATACACATACCTAAAGTTCACGAGAGTGCATTTCAGCATCAACAACAATTCAAAAGGGTCCTAAATGATTTTTCAAAACCTTCATGGGACTCATACACCCCATCTAGTGCCCATATTAAAGCATACATTTTGGTACTTGTGACAGTACCATACCACCGGGCAGTAGCCATCAGTGGCGACCCGTTCTGCTGCAGTGATTTCAGAATCCAGGCCAGTAGTAGAGGGCGGTTGCCCCTGAATAGGGTGCTGAATATACCCGAATATTTTTGTCAGCATAAACATGAGAGACACCACCCACTGACAGAGCTGCAATAGATGCTGCAACATATTCTGAACCCGTAGAAGATGTTTCTGTGATAGTCTGTCCGACTGTACCATATTGTAGAATCATACCACAGAAGAATATAACCATGCCAGAGTATGATCTAGCTGGATTCTCCAAGTCTCTGGCCAGGTCAGCATCGGAGTATACAAAGAGTGTGAGCACACGTGCTGGCCTATCAGGGTAGTAGAAGGCCATCCCGTAGTGTGCCGTGCCGTCCAGATACTGTGCAATTCTGGTAAGAGCTTTCATCGAGTCCTCTGAGGGATAGGCTACAAACTGTGATAGGTAGATAACATCATAGTAGATATCTGGCCGTGAGGTTCGGCTGTGCCAGAGCAGAGACCCAAGGATAGACCGATAGGGCTTGACCAGTGTGAGGTCAGGGTCTGCTGGTTTCGTTATAACCAGTTTAGAGTCCATAGGGGTGCGGAAGAGCCTCTCCGCGGGTATGCTATTAGTTGTCATAAGGTCTTTAATCTGCCGTGACTGATTGAGGTAGACTCCCTGATCATCATGCTGTACTGTCATCTGAAGGATAGAGGATATAGGACCCAGGTGTTTGGCTTTAAAGGTTGCTCTGAAAGCTGTCCAGAAGGCTCTCTCAAGAGCCGTAGAGCAAGCCATACCAAAGTCATCCACATATACCACACACATAGCCTTAACCGTCGTAGGCGTGTAAATGAAATAGATACAGGCATCATGTGTAGACTGTTTGAATGAGTGTCCCATGTACTGGAAACTGAGCATAAACCGTTTAACCATCCTTTGCCATGATGCTAAGGGGCGTAACCGGTTGACCCGAGGTCCAACTGGTTTGAAGTGATTAGTGCAAATTAATTAACTGGTTGGGGTTAGTTAGCTAATAACTAAAAAATTGATTAGCTAGCTACAATTGGTTAATTACTTTTATTGCACTAGTTAATTGGTGGTTTAACTGGTTACAACCAATATTGAGTATGGGGATACAGCGGCATTAAATGTTGCTCATTCGAGGTCAAACTCGACCCATTCGGATATACATATTATTTGTGTCAGATGTCATCATTACTCTCTGGCAACTTGAGATACTTACTTACTTGTGAGGTGCTTTTAAGTGAGAGTGAGAGGACAAGCTGAGGGGGGGCTGAGGGGTCAACCGGTATGTGGTGTAGACACCAAAGGCATGCACAAACGTATTTCAGAAGAGAATAACACATACATATTATTACTTTTCTAATGTTTTCTAACACACGACCCGGGGTTTTCTGGGCGATCCTCTGCGTCGTTCCGTCTCTTGTAGTGACTGGTAACGAGAGTGCAGAGCATGTGCCAGGGCAGGCTGCTATGGTGTCAAGCGGAGCCTTCACCCTTCTAAGTGCTGAGGAGAGGCCTATACTAGCTTGCTCAGTGATTTCTATGTTCTGACTCTAACACCCTATGAGTGCCATAGTGCACTTGCACATTCTACTTATGCCTCCGCCACATCAGTCGCCTCGGTCGCGCCCTTGGCATCCACCTCTGGAACAGATGACTGCCAAGGATTGTAGTTGACCGCGCACATCAAGGTTTCTTGAATGGTCTCGGACTTCATGGTCTGGGCGTCCTTGCCATGCATCTTCCCAGCACCAGAGAAAAGCCGCTCCACACCAGCCGATGATGCAGGCCGGCCGTGGAATTGGCGCCACATCATGCAGACGCGTGGGAACTTCTTCTCGTTCTCGAACCACCATTCAAGGATAGCAGTGTCCACCGGCGCCTGCTTCAGTTCAAGATACTTTTCAAGCTGCTTCACACTTTCAGTGTGAGGATCATCCTCATCATCGGCTTCCGCCTCCAAAAGGGTCGGCATGTCATCGTCGTCACTCGCATCGCCCTCGGAGTCACTGTCGCACAGTAGGGAATGCTTGCGCTTGCTACCCACGGCGGCTGAGGGAGCTGCTTGGGCTTTGGGAGTGGTGAGGGGAACGGCGTAGTGTGCCAAGTACTCCTCTCGCACCGACTGCAAGACCTTAGCCTTGTCGTAGTTCTCAGAACCCTTGAACTTGAAGCGGTTGAAGCGAGGGTCTAGCACGGTACTGATAGCCAACTTCCTGAACCTCTCGATCTTGCGCGTAGTACGCGTTGCAGCTGCATCGGTAGCTCCCTCCACCGGCTCGGCTTGCAACTCGGTGACCCACCGCTCAAAGAGGTCCGCGTGCACCTTCTGCCTCCCGACACGCACCGGCTTAGATAGCTTGTGCGCCGGCACCACCGTGTCGCCCACTTTCACAGCCTTGGTATCCTCGAGCTTGATGATGACCTTGTTCACCAACGGAAGAATCATGCCTGCGCATCGCAAAAGCACACGATGTTAATGACGGCTCAAGTGGCTCGGGGCGTTAGGCTACAAGTGTCTAGGTTATTTTGAGGGGACGCTGAGCTGAGGGGAGACCGAGCTGAGGGGGGGGCTGTGATGAGGGGGGGCGCGAGCTAAGGGGAGGCTGAGCTGAGGTCGGCGAGCTGAGGGGGG